>JAARMF010000546.1:0-13212 GCA_022844705.1 Toxascaris leonina | reverse complement strand
CCCCTCCCCCCCCCCCAGCAAGAAAAATCCTCAGTTGTACTAATTTTGGAGATTTCTACACAACAACCAACAAAGATAATGAAATCCACCAAAATGCAGTGAATTCACCTTATTTGCTTTCGCAACAAATATTTCTCCCAACGATTGCACAACATTGGAAATATGAATTGGATTTGTTTGAAGTGTTGGATTATAGGCGATGAAGACAATGACTTGAGGCAAATGCTAAGCAGTTGGCCATTTTTTTTTGGACAACGTTTATTGAAAGATTACGTAAGTTAGCCGACACTAATCTCATTTGCAGTGTATGCTTTAAACAAAACGCGATGAATTCTCACTAAAACGACAACCACATTCCCTTAGGGCACCAATATTCATCTCTGTCTTCCGATAAGCAAGTTGCTAGAAATATCACAGAGATCACTATGCAAATTCGAAGAAAGTTATTTCAGGTTTTTTTTTTTTTTTAAACAGAAGCTCGTCTCAACTATCTCAGCATATAGCTATATTGGCTTCACTAATAAGGAGTGAAGCAAAAAGCATAACAATGCAAATAAAATTCAAATAGAGATCCGAAGTAATTTCTATGGAATGAAATGGAAAGAAAAGGATAAAAAATGAGCATAGAAAAAATTAGACGAAGGATCGACATATTGCTGAAAAAAAAACAATTTCATAGAATTTATTGGGAAAAATATTTGATTCAAATTCCGAACAAACCCTCTATATTGGCGTAAATAAATGCATAATTTCTAATATCCAAAAATATACTAAATGTGTTTATCATAAAGACTCTTGGTAACGAATAAAGAGTTCTTGTTTTTATTAAGCGAGAATATCGAATCGTGAATTGCAGCGGAGATGTGCTCTTGTGAAGTTGTCTTATGTTCCAATGTCGCTGCAGAAAAAAGGTCCATTGCTATGACGTAATATTTTCCGAAGAAACGCCATACAACTCACAACCTCGAAAAAAATTCTCTAAAAATAAATTCTGTTGAAAATCTGACAGATAGGCGACAACATCGACGATAGACAGATTTAACGAGAAAATAACAACATCAACAGTGAAACAGCAGGACATGTCAAACTAGAGAGTGGGCGACGATACATCAAATACATTAGCAGTATGAATAAGCGGATATTGGAAGCGTTAAGGATGGTTGAGCGTTTGAAAGCTTTCGCTGAGGAATTCCTATTCGATTGTTTGCATAATTTCTTGTAGCGTTTGTCCATGTTTCATCTAGCACTTCGTATAGCAACAAGAGAAAACGAAAAGACTCGTCGGATTCCAACAATGAAACCAATCTTCATTGATGACGTAATGGTCATCAGAGACTCCTATTCAGGGCATATTCACCTGAAGAAACTACTCGGACTCGATGATCGGTCAGCTTGTAGCGCTGCACTAAAAATTTATATATAATCATAGATGGCTGTAACGGTTAAGTGCTTCACCGGTTAAGTTTTGCTCGCTCATTACCTAAGCATATATTGTAAGTCACCGAACGCATAGCGTTCCCGAAATGTTGTGGAATCGTATAAAATCAGCTAATATTCCAATAAAGAAACTCTTTAGAAAACTTGTACACATAACGAGTGGTTGAAATAACGAATTTAATAGAGGATATAATCATATAAACATTAACAATTGATGATGGCAACGATCCGAACAGTCGATTCAAGAGGTGACCAAAATGATGCCCTAGGAACACGAAGAAAATTTTTCGTAGAAATAGAGCAGCTATGATAGATTGCTACAACGGAAGAAACGCTCCACGGAGCAGCAATGCGCATATAAAATTAAGCACCCATAAGCGCATACCATATCTATGTTTCTTAATGCCCTTTTAGAATTTTCTATGAATTCACGATGATGTCGCTATGTGCAACATTTTTGATGTATTATCATGCAAAATTCATTTGTTTATCCCCTCGAAGATTAAGGAAGAAATTAGCTGAAACCTATCGTTTATTAATTCTTCGATCGAAAATAGCATCCTAATAGATGAATGTAGAATAAACGTCAGAAGAAATGACGATGAGTGCAAGAACGACGAGTTGATTTCGCAATGGAGAACACCCGAGTTATATAGAAAACGAGACGGTGAAAAAAAGCATTAAAAAATACAAAGGCAATTGTACTTTCATCAATTCCCTCATCGACGCAGCTGACAACCATGCCCACATATGACTGTTGTGACCCGCTACTGAAACGCTTGATGGTCAACCTTTTGGCAATCCGTTGAGAAGTCATCCCGTAAACATTAGGTCCNCTACCGCGTAGCAAAAGACTGAGAACAAATATTTGAAGAATATCACAACCATTTTCAACATCGAGAATACTGTCTAGAATGTGATATGCATTTTCGAGGTTTTGCATAACATTCAATGCTCATTCGCACGGAAGCGATTTCCTGAATGAAAATATTTCACCAATTGGAGCACGGAGTAAACATTAGGTCTAACAAAGAAACACATTGCGGTCAACAGGCGACTGGAAGGGAAAGAGGTGCATTAAAATCTTTTATGCGAATTCTAGCGGGTTCTCATCCAGGCAAGCATACCACCTCAACATCACTAAAGTTGAGCCCCGATCTTTGGTGGCCACCGAATTTGGAAAGTGGTCTCAAATTCATGGGCATCTCCATTCTGGCGAATCCAAATACCGGATGTAGTGGAAATCATCTTTTGATGTAGGACATTCGTTCAGTGGATGATTGAATAGCCTTTCAGCTACTCGACGAATGATTCGAGAAAGCATTATCTACTATTGCAAACGAGCTTGCAAACAACATGTCTACCCGCACTATGTGGGCGTGAGCAAATTTGTCTGTGCATGAGTGTTCGCCTGTGTTTCGCGAATGCACACACGTACNTCAAATTCATGGGCATCTCCATTCTGGCGAATCCAAATACCGGATCTAGTGGAAATCATCTTTTGATGTAGGACATTCGTTCAGTGGATCATTGAATAGCCTTTCAGCTACTCCACGAATGATTCGAGAAAGCATCATCTACTATTGCAAACGAGCTTGCAAACAACATGTCTACCCGCACTATGTGGGCGTGAGCAAATTTGTCCGTGCGCGAGTGTTCGCGTGTGTTTCGCGAATGCACACACGTAGNTGTCTGTGCATGAGTGTTCGCCTGTGTTTCGCGAATGCACACACGTACGTGAATCTGCATGCCGTGCATGCATGTGTTTATGTAAATAAGTTTATGTCTGTGCGCCTATTTGTTGCGCCTATGTCTGTATGTGCGTGAATGTGGCTGTGTGCGCACCTCTGTCTGCAGACGTTTATGCTTGTGCGCGTCTGTCTTTGTGTATGTGTGTATGCACTCGTCTATCTGTTCGGTATTTCAAACTGGCGAACCCTCCGACGTCACCAATGAAAATGGCTGGATAAGATGTATACTGCAGGATGGCCGCTTGAGTCACTTTCCGGTTGACTATGTCCACGTGGAAGGCATTGGCGAGATTTCGATAAAGAAAACATTTGCAAACATTTCACAGCAATCGCTTTCCCAGCATGCCAAATTAATTGATCGAACTGTTCTTTTCCATTTTGTTATTAGTTTACGAATTTATGGAAGTGGGTGATCAGTTGCGCGGAATGCTAAAGAACATTTTATGCAATCTCCTCCGGCAAACTTGCCTAGTTCCTTTGAGAAACGACGAGTGCCGAATTACTTGTTTTAAGATGAGTAAAGCGAGTCGAAAATTTTTGCTTGAAGCGAGGCATGTTCGGGACACAGAAACTTGTCGACAGTTGGCGTTCCATTGCATACTTCTAGTATCCTCCAATATTGAACCTCAACTCTCTTACATACGTAAGTGATGTGCAATTAAAGACCCGACCCGTCGCTTACCCACGACCGTCTGCTACAAACGACTGAACGATATCGGCAACATCTTCATACTAGCGCAAACTCACTCCATCACAATCTGCTACCTGAAGCCCTTTTTCTCAGCACAGCCCATTATTTGCACCTCGTTCTGTCATTGATTTCTAGTTGCACCAACTTTTTCCCTTATTAAACCTAGCGTTTGCTGCTATCATATACACAATATGTGCGTGAAAATGAGTAATCATTTCGAATCGCATAGCGAGTCAGCAGTTAGCAGTAATCGGATGAATCGATGAGTATATGGCATCTCATTACGAGAAACGACTGATGAAATACGTTGTCTGTTTACATCCCTTCACCATTGGTGACTACACTGAGAAGTAAGAAGCTTCTACTCTTCAGCTTCGTTTCAGTTCGCAGCATACAAATATAACCTCTGCAGCTATCTTACATACTAGTCGTGATCGATGAAAATTTCCAAGCACTGATCCATAATTTTCGGGCGACAACTTAAATTCCCTTATTTTATCGACTACACCAGAATTAAGCGGATATTTTCAGGAAGAGTTTTCCGATAGATGATTGCTACATCTAATCTTCCACATGGGAAAAATATTTCTTATCCAGGGAACGCGACGTTTCCTGGATTGTTCGCCTACTTATCCAGAAGGGGATATGTTCGCTTACTTATCGAGTAAAGGAGACCTTCCCTCATTCAGGAAACGTTTCAACAGCGAAAGAGAGAGTGCATGGCCAATCACATATGTCTTGTAACGATGCGAAGATCAGATGACAGCATCTATTTCATGAGTGTTGAAAGGGTCGAGGAAACGATACGCGATACTTATCCTAGTGCATTAAATGATGATATTGCATGTAACCTAAGCAAAGGCACTAATGTTTTAATTAGTGTGATGAAATATGAGTAAAAGACAATAAACGCATGAAATCGAGTGAAATATGAGCTTCCTAATAATGCCGACAACAAGATTTATGGCAATACATAAGCAGAAGCTTCATAAAGTTTAAAGCTTGATGAAGCTATCAGCCTAGTGATTAATACAATTGAACAAGCTAGAATTATATGTTAACCTTATGAGCTTTATGTGGTGAACGAAGTGAAGATGCCGACTTAGTTGTTGTGTCAAAAATGAAGAGTTCAGTTTGCGCTCACATAAATATGAACGAAAGCGCAAAGAGCAATGGGAGGTGAAATAATTTCTAAGTGCACGAAGGGGATGGCGGTATTCGCAAAAGATGATTTGTGTTCATGTTTACATTCACATTTCAGGATAAGAACGCATGCAAAAACGCATCGAGAATAGCAGCAGTGCAAACATTTCGCCAATTAGTCAACAACAATGCTTAGGTTAATTCACCTGTCACCTAGACTACAATGATCACTTCAGATGATATCGGTGAAAAATTGAATTTCTACTCATAAAGAAGAATATGCGCACTTATTAGGCCTATAAGGTTAGCTACAAAGAGGGTCAACGGTAGCAATCTATTTTCGTTGAGAGAAAGCTACGTTTCATACTCACATGAAGGTGAATTCATCGTTTCGTGTGCAAAAAAAGCGATGGAATTACAAAAGATAATAAAGTGTTGAACGTGCTGAAATGAAAGAAACTAATTAGAGCATGAAATGAGCATATGGTATACAAATAAGAAAAACGAAGGAAAAATACTCGAACAATAAGATGCTCTAGGCGAAGTTATAGACATAGGGAAGCACATAAACAAACGACCCGATAAATTTATATGCCCATTTGTGTTATTGATAAATTCCGCTTTTGTGTTTTTAGAATCGTTGTGGATGGCCATGATCATATAAGGTTATTCGTTGTGTTGACGTTACTCAAGAGGAACTATGAGATGGTCTAAGGGGATAGCTATAATGTCGAGGCTAGCCTTGCGCAAAGTAATTTGCGACTTTTAAGGCCGCAGTCGCCAATCCACAGTAACTGTTCAAATGCATAGATTCATCAACGAACACTTTCAAATCTTAGGTCTTTTTATACGTGGATTTGTAATATTATTCTGAAGCATACAAATTTGGTGGTCTTGTTTGGCGCAGTCGATTCAATAAAAAATCATCTCTGAAGATGGACTTAAATGAATGTAACTTCAAGTAGCTCAATATTCCTCTACCATATCAGCACCACTTCTTTTCGCATATAAATATTTCAGTCATGTTAAGCGAAATTTCTCGACAAGAGTAGGCAATAATCGCACACAACGAAGTGCATCCAGTGAATGTGCCATTGCCGAAATGATTTTAAGATAAGGAAATTCAATGCAACTTAATCGAGGTAAATAAACCTTTAAGTGCACTATAATTTGAGTTCAACGAGTGACAAAATACAATATATCACTTTGTTCTGCAATATAGCACTTAAATCGTTTATTGTGCAAAGTGCTTTTAACCCATTGATGGGTTAACAAAGGCTTGACTGAAAAATTTACATACGGAACTTGACCTTTCTCTTTGGTATGAATCACTTGTGCTTCATGTATGTTCTCTAGCTTCGATAGATCAACAAGGCTTAAAACCGACTTAGGAGCATATCTCAGTGTTCATCAATTTCTGGAAGCGGAAATGGTTGACGGGATAAAATAATAATAATGATTTCTTGAAAATCGGAGTTGTACTATACCTTAGTAGGCATTCTTACTATCTATGACTGTAATGGAATAGCTTAACACTTATATAAATGTGTTTTAATTGATGTTTTAAATAGTTGGTTGCCTAAGCGGTGATTTGTCAGAGAATAGGTAATCACTCAGGCATGAATGTCTTTCGCATTATTCCACTTGCAAATACGTGTAAGGCTAATCAGTGTAGTTGGGCACCTCTAATTTAAAATCTTTTTATGCATAAGCAAGACGGAAATCTCATTCCATGAGCCTAGCACTACCCGGTGACCAAATGCGCATTCAGCGGTATAAAGAACGGCAAAGCGAACACAGCAGTCCATTCATTCACTATGCGGTAAAGCATTCGGGTTTAGCTATTTCACATGTTTCACAATGCTCTAACAAACGCCAACATGAAAATGTTTTCAGATATTTCGAAAACATCAACAAAAACCGAATCTGATATCATCAAACTTAACAAAGGACTCAGTTGATAACTCTAAATAATAGTTACTTTCATTTTGAAATACCGCAAGCACGTAGACTTGGGAGAGTTGTGTTTTCTCGTGACTACACCACAGAACATTCCGAAACGGCTGTTGTTAGGAGTACCGCTTTCTCTTGAAAGAATAAGGACATTAGTGAGCGCCGTTTTTAAATTCCTTCAAAGGAAGTCTGTGAATCTCCGTGTACGACTCAGAATTTCGCTTTCATTCTTTTGGGAACATTCTCAGACAGAGGTTCACATTTTAAGATGGCTTAAGCAACCATAAATTATGGCATTATTACCAACAGAAATTTCACCTGGAAAAAGGAAATTATATCGAGGATTCGCTCAGTAGGTCAATTTTGGCCGACTCGAGGAGAATTGTTCGATAGCACAACACTTTTCCTCTGCAATGAAATCTCCTCTCCTCATTACCTGAGACTTCATTTATTCTTCTCTCATAAAGAGTCTAGAGATTATTACTTGTTCTACTGTTACTATTGTTACTATCGCACTCGCTGAATGGACGATCTGGAAATGCGAATAGTAATATTTAACGAGGGCTGCTATGCGATCGCGAGTGACACTCTGATTTCGATGTCGAAATATCAGATGACTTTTTCAGTGGGGAACAATCAACAGATCAACGACGATCTTGATCATATTTAGTGCTCAGCCATTGGGAATAATCAATTAGGAAAGAATTTCAGCATAATTCAATGTGTGTGAGAAGGGAATGAGAACCTGGAATAGAATGACTTCTATCACCATAGCAATTAAAAACTGCAGTTCTAATGGCTATAAAATGCTGATAACAAAAATAAATAAAGGAACATGCTGCATAAACTGAACGATGCCTAAGTAGGTGAGAAAGTGGCCCTGATATGATGATTCGGCAACCTCTCATTATACGATATGAGTACTCGATCATATAAGATCAATGGATGCCTCCAAATGCGCACTGTATATTGTCCACTCAAAGCAAATGCCGATCACTCAGAATACCGCGTTTCTCTTCATTGTTCGGCTTATTCCAAATTTCGCCATAATTTATTTGCGACGTTACTGCATCTGTCTATCACTGATCATGCAAATGCGGCCACCAATCACTCGAAGCGATTGTTTACGACTTATCCCTATCCAACTCCTCCCATTGAGCCAATCTGAGTATCGGCAGCAGCATCATTCGACTGTGAGTGAATGAAACAAATCCAGTGGTATAGCCACAAAACACTCTTGTTCCACCTTTTTGATATAGGTTGTGAAAAATGTTTTTCAAGCTGATAAATGTCCTCCCCGTTCCTTTCTTCTCCGAGGTCTTTCCCTCTCGCTCTCCATAGGTAGGTTTTTGTTCCATTAACAAGCGAGACAGCTAATTTCCTACAGAATCGAAAATGAATTTTAATAAAGCGCATTAGTGAAAAGAAGCAAATTTGAGAACAAAACCTCAACTTTGCTTTCATTTCGAAAAAATCGAAGCGGTAATTCGTCAAGCAATACCATTCGGAGATGACAAATAACTAGCGGCAGTTTTTAAGAAACTTTCCTCACATTCTTCTATTTCTTTGATACAGTAAATTTCATAGGAAAATAGGTCGATAGCTTTTATTCACTTCATTCTTGTGACTCACTACGCAACATAAACGTGTATGAAAGAGTTGAAGCGATAACAAACAATGCTACATGTAGCTAGTAAAGAAATGTGAAAATTTCTTGAAGCTAATGGATGCTTCAAATGAATACATGAACCGTCTGGATGCGGCAAATGCGCATCAAACACCACGTATCCAAATAATGCGAGCAGAAAGGAGTCGTGTGTTCAACGCAAATTCGATTGGCTTAGTCACAATGAAGTGTTTACTAAGCTAATCGAATTGTCACAATGCGCACAGATAAATGAACATCAGACGCTCATAGACGAACAGACAGACACCTATGCAGAAAGGAAAGTCTCACTCGACCCTACGTACATTCCAACCTGTGCTGCAAATGTAGCAATTATTCACACATCAAAAATAAAACGAATATGCATACCGCGCTATCTATGACATGACACATTCTACTCCCGCATGCCTGCATTCCGTCACTGTGCCCTTCCATCCCTGGCACTCATTCATTCCCCTCTATCCCTCTCTCCACCTCAGCCTCCTCCTGAAAAAGACGCCGTTTGAAGTGTGACCATTTTTGCGAGACAAGTGTAATGGGTCCCTTCAAAAGACAAATTTCGCACCATGTTCTAGCCGCCTTTTCAGCGGTCTTCTTATTATTGTCTCACTATTGTAATGATCCATTATATATTTCACAAAAGAACCTACGTTCATCCTCAACTCGAAGGCCACCGTAAAGAGGCACATACACCTGGGGCAGTAAAGGTCAAGCAAATCCAGAACTTGAAATGGGATTGTTCTTGACAAATATTCGATTTACATATAGCCATGTGAGNAAGCAAATCCAGAACTTGAAATGGGACAAATATTCCATTTACATATAGCCATGTGAATGAGTGGTCAGAAGTTGATATCGAAGCAGTGTTACTCATACCATTGCTGCGGTAAATAAGTGTATCGTTAAATGAAGAATTTCGAACGAAGTGCAGAAATAGGCGTAGATGGATGCTTGCTCATGTATATTGGCCTTCGCAGATATATACACAGACGCAGACACAAGTACATGTATCAACATCATCATCCTGTGCATAAAATTGTATATATGCTGTCGTATCTGATACATAGCTGATAACAAGTCAATCAAACTGTCGATGAAGAAAAAATAACCTCGAGCAGCACCATCGGTCGTATGAACAACGATAGCAACTCCGATGTTGAAAATGCTTGATAAAGTGTCACGTTCAACGAAAAGCTCGATTACATATAAAATTTGAAATGCACATTAAATGCTCACTTAAGCACTTAGAGCTTAAAAATCTTTCTTAAGGACTTGAACGGGTTGTCAAGGCAGTGTTGCACGTTGCTACGATCAATCAACCATCCGAAAATGCACTTCACTCGCATTCCCTTGAAAAATGTCAACATCCGACACGAGAGCGTCAAAAATGACAGGTGCCGTAAGTGGCTAAAGTGCATTTGGGGTTTAAAGGGTGCTTTCGTTTTTGTTTGCTAACATGAAAATTATGTGAAATTCCCACAAGACTGATACTTCTTGAATGCGTAAATGCTTGCACATAACTTAATATTTATGTGATAAAAAGTCGACGTTAATATATGCAAATCAAACGACACCGTTCATTTATAATTATGATATATTACGTGTAAACAGTTAATATGTACTAGTAATAAAGAATATATTGTGTGATATGGTATGATATGATATGGTAAGATATGATATGATATGATGCAGAACATTGAGCGAAATGATGCTTTGAAGGAAATTGCCGCGGAAAGCCGAAGAGGATAGTTGCAATTTCAGAAAATTTTACAGCGGCGGCCAATCTCTAGAGAAAATCAAACACAACTGCCGGAATGGAAAAAACGCCAAGTAAAAGTTGAAGCAAGAACAAAGGAGAATCCGATTCAGAAAATAAAACGACAAACGAATCAAACCGCTTTTTTAATTCCGTAAAAACTAGTCGGCCTTCTCACGAAACACCTCGAACAAAGCTGAGATTTGCGTTATTAGTTTTGATATGATCGGAGCACAGTCCCTTACTCACAATGTGCACATATAAGAAAAAATCTGCGTTCATTGTCATCTTCGCTCTGCAATATTGAGGACGTGACTGTGGCAAAAGAGCGAGGCTAATTTTAAAAAAATCCACATCAGCCATCGAAGCAACTCCAAATCATCCACATAATTTGAGCAATCCGGAATAGGTGGGACCGGAATAGCACCATGTATAACTTCTAGCCGTTTTAGAATTGCTGCAATTACCCCCGAAATTCGATGGTCCGGAAAACGATTTTCCTTCGTTCAAACATCTCTTTTGCTTAGATCTCCATTGCCATAAAAATCATCGACTTTTTCCCGCATATTTTGGTATTTCTGCAATTACAGCAGGATTGCTTTTGTTCGCGGCAATCGTTCAACTTCAGCGGATCACACGCAGTGATTCCCCTCCCGCCATTCCTCTTCTCCAAGAGAGAAAGCTCTGATGCCTACGAACCCTCGAAGTTCGCCGCTGACAGTTCAAATAGAACAATGATTTTTCCAATAGCCATTTTTCTCCTAACATTTACCAAGAAAAATGGTCGCGATCTGCGTCGATCATAAATAATTGGTTATATGGCTGAATTGCAGCATATTTGCAGTATTAGGGAAACCAGAAAAAAGCGTCACCTTCACTGAGACAGTAAAAGGGAAATTCTCACAGAGTTGCTTAGCTTACGACATTGTCTGTATTGGTTTTTCCGGGTACTCATAGGTGATAACACGATTGCAATGATTAAAAGCTATTTATCCAGATATATCGGCTTGATCCTAAATTCCTCTAAACTTGAGGATTTCCGAAAAAGAAGTCCTGAAATGAAAGACATTTGACTCCATCATTCTATGGATTTTATTTCATACAAAGAATAAACAAACTTATTCGAGATTGCAATGCGCATTGCACGCGTCATTGAACATAACGCAAAGGAGAGTTGTCGTAGACATCTTAACGGCACCAATATTGCACTTTTTGTTGCTCTCATCATGCAAATTGTTGTGTATTCTGCAAAGTGTCAAGCAGAGTATTTTGCACAATATCATTTGTGAATCATATGGGGCGCAGTTTAAGACCTAGCTTATTCGTAATGACACCTTAAAGAGTGAAGGAGTGGGGAAGGGGGGGAGAGGGTAAATGAAAGAAATTTATTGGAAAAGAACCCCTTATTTCAAACCGATGGAATGAAAGGCAACTAAATTGCTCCTTTATAGCACAAGGCAACGTTTTCCACCACAACCAATGTTTCGCGAGTGTCGAATTTCCAAAGAATTATTGCACATGACTGAGCATTCCACTGAAAATTTCAGCTCAGCCGAAATTTCAGCCTTTTCGATTCCGGATTGAAACTGTCACCGCAACTTTGAGGTATATAAACAGTTCAACGGCTAAAGAAATATATTTATTCAGTTTAGGCTAAAGTGCTCTTCGTAGCACCAGTTAGGCTCCCTACTTAAGAAGTGGCATGATGCTAATGGGTGATCGGTTAAATTTGCTCAACGATCACATGGATGGACGAGCAAGCAACATAGTTCCATAGAGCATTTCATTCATATTGTGCTGTATTTATTCAATGCATTCATATGAACCAACAAATACGAATATAACTGTGAATAAAACGAGTGAAATTTCGTTCTCAGCTATCAACCTATTTTATCACTAAATGAGAATAAGCATCTGTATACATTTGCTTCAATAAATAGCATTTAATAATTGATGACGTTCACTTTCAGTGGCAACACGTAGAGAGAATCTCTGCTTACATGAATATCTGACCAATGATATCAACGTGATATAGCATGCTGCATGAGGAGGGCAGGAAAAATGATATGGGAAAAAAATGAGCAAATGAAAAGCTATCTAGCCATGAACCATGCCTCTTAGGCATCACAGATGCAGGACACACGTTTGAAGTGATAGAAGTGGAATAAAATGCCTCCTTAACGCATATATAATCATAACGTTGCGAGAACTTACACTGCTCGGAGATAATGATGTAGTAAATAGTTTAGAGAAAGATGAGGAAAATATAAATTAGCCTATTTCAAAAATTACCCTTCTAGTCGGAAAGAATTTTAAATACATCAAGGACAGGTATCAATTCAATAAGCTCGCCGTCTTAGAGCCTTACTTACTAGCTTGTTGTTGAGAATCAAGAAACTTTAAGTATCTAGTGCACTTATTTTGTTTGCCTCATGAATACTTAAGACAAGAAATGAAGGAAATACTGGAAATAGACGAGTTGAAATATGAAGGAACTATGCAGATTTTTTTCCTTTTTTTGACTGTAACTATTGATGACGGGAGGACTTCTTGCTTCTTTAGTGGAATCAAAAGAGAACATGTCGAATAATTTTTGATCGATGGCCTTTCCGCTCATAAAAACCGAAGATGGTTGTTGAAAAATATGACGTTTGCGCAACTCCGCAAACATATTTAAAGAGCCGCAGCTGTCCTCATCGATCAACATACTGAAAAGCACTTTATATATGATTATTAATTTATTTGGTCGTTTATTTGTTTACTTACTTGCTTATTTATTTACATTCATTTGATTACTTGTCGTAATATTTACGTT
>JAARMF010000545.1:64529-82120 GCA_022844705.1 Toxascaris leonina | reverse complement strand
CAACTCCGACCTTATTTCGGAAGCCTTCTTAGCTGTTGAATCTTTGTAGAGAGCGAAACGTGGTCCATCTTCGTCGTGCGAATATATATACCATGCGTCGCTCCATTTACCCTGTAAGAATTCCTTTTTCTTTTCAGATATCAACTTCAAAAATGCTTTCAAATAGAAGTAGTTTCGCATAGAAGAGAAGAATCACATCACGTTGAATGTAAGTGAAAATGCATTTTTGATTGTTCCTCGCCCTTCCTCCCCTCCCCTCTCCTCTCCGCCTGCCCCCCCCCCTCCCCCCACTGAGTGACATGCGTTTCCGGTCACCGCTTCTAAATCATCGCAGGACGTGTGTTCGGCTTTTGTTTTTTGCGTTTTGTTTCCTCAGCTTAAGTTTGGTGTTGTATGTGCAAAACGATCGCAATCTTCGTCGACCGTCTCTTGCGATTGAACACGAAATTAATTGGCATTTCTAGCCACTTCCTTATATTAGCTCACTGTCTATTGCATGCTAACATAAAAAGCATCCAGAAGGCCAGAGCTTATAGGCAGAGTAATAGGCTCAGCATATCCGATGAAATCTCGGTTTTTGCAAATCCGAGCTCATAGTCCTGTTTTTGCTAGTGATTGGGCTTTAATGTGACACGAATTTCTGGCACCCATTATGCCGACCTCTTCGATAAGCAAAATCCTAGGTGAGTAAGATCAGAAATCGCGATTCATTCGTCTTTAGAGAAGGAACTGATGAATGCAAAGATTTCATTTTTCAGCTTCGCTGCCCTTACGATATCAAGTGAAAGGCATTGTTGAGGCGACCGTCAATATACAACAAAATAGGCGTTTTCGGCCTTATTACAGTTGCTGTTTATGCTGTCTAATCGGCACCTTTGCGCTGGATTCCTATAGCAACTTTAAAGCTTTAGCTTGTCTAGTAGACATTTGAAGAATTTAGAAAACTGGTCATCTCACTCATCAAAGCGAAATTTTTCTTCAAAGACTTCTCTAAGCAATCAGATCATGTGTGCACTCCCAAATGAATGCTGCAAAATATGAAGATATATCGCTCTGCAGTTTTCAAGGACGTATCGATATAACCCCTCTTGCACACTCATCCGATTACCTTTTTGTACTCAAATCTCAATTTTCTTTATCGATTTTGCCGAGTCATTGCTCTCGATCACTCGTACCTTTGTGATGCATTCGATTGCAATCGAAACCAGTAGAGACTGAGGCTTATCTAATAAGACGAAAGGCTCTATGCTCATATAGATAGGCACTCATACATGCCTAGAGATACGTCGTCGCTATTAAAAGCTCTGAAAGTGTATAATCTTTTTTCGTAAATGAGCCTCTTAGTCTTCAAATTCTCTTCAAGGTCGATGTTTTTATTAGTTTCTGAAAAACTGGATGCGCTGATTTGCATCATTTTTTCCTTTGATCCGCTCACTTTTATTCCGAAATCTTCCTTTGACTTCTCAAATCTGCGTCTTGTAGTTTAAAAACTGATAGAATCAATCCATCAATATATTAGTGAAAGCCATAAGGTTTGTCCTTGCTACGAATTGCGAATTAAATTTTAAGGTGATAGCGCATCGGTGATCATCTGAAACAGTGTAACTTCTTTACTGATATTAAAGAAAATTAAGGAAAATTCGCGGAAGAGATGAGCTCTTTTTGGTAGCAAAACTCTAGAGGGATTTGCATTTCTTCCAATTCAGTTTATTCATCTGACCGTAAGAGGAACAAATTATAGTCAACTTGACAGAGCAGTATATGAAAAATTGCGCATTTATAGCTATTGATGTGTGAATGGCGTTATGCGTTTGTCGCACAATAGTCGCAAATCCAGTTTACCTCTCATGTTGTTTTTTTTTTTCTCACCTCTCTTTCTGTACACAAATGTGCTAGTGAGCATTACCTTCAACACGTGAGTGTTCATTGCCGATCCCAACTTTCACAGAAATACAAGAATATCTCTATGATTTCTTTCGAACACACTCTCTCTCCCTCTTCCACAATCATTGACGTTTACACTTGAAGCACAATCGGCAAGGATTCCTAATTCCAGTCGGTTTTATCACTATTTATCCTTTTTTTAATGCGCTTTTGCAAGCATATGCTAGCAAAACGCACTATGAGGATGTCGTATCTGCGTATATGCATGTATGTTTACACCTATCTGTACGTTTGCCAGCTTGATCTCGAAGCCATAGAAGCTAAATTCATGAGATTTCGCGGTTCTAATCCACAGCATCCCACATACGATATTCTTAGTTAGACATGGCAGCTTTGAACAGAAGTTGCAAGAACGATGTGCCTTCATATTACATCTGTTTTTGACTAAGACAATAAATTTTTGATGTAAAATTCGTGTGAACCAGGTGAAGTATGAATTTTTCATTAACAAACGATAGTCTCGTTATTTATTTATTTATTTATTTTTGGCAGTTTATCGAGCTCATCTGCCTGAGAACCCCAACTTCGAAAGTTTCTTAGCCCCTGGCCACGTGTTTTCGCTTGACCGTTCGTATATTTGTGGCAACGGTGGGTATACTGATTGTTTGATTTCCATTTAGGCTGAATTGCCTTCAAGCCTTTCAAAATCGGCCTTTTTTTTAGCATATCGGCCCTTCGGGAATGATTATAAAAAAGGGGGATCCTTTGCAAGCATAAACTCACATTGGCACACACAATTGCAGATGTGCGAGAAACAAGGTAGATTGTTGATGAGCAAAAAAATTCTCCAGCGAAAAGAGCCTCAGTAATCACAGAGTTTCGGCAGTCACTAATGGCACCCCGCAAGCTCTTTCCTTCTTATAGGTATCAACTTCCAATATTAGCGTATGTGTCTCGATGATTACCCAATAATGGCAGCTTTAAATGCAGCGAAAATCTCTCCGGAAGGTTTCTGACCAATAGAACTCAATAGTCAACGAGCGAGCGAAACTGATCACTGATCATTGCGGATATGCAATCATCCAAAAGTGATGATATGCTTACGAATGGCTACTGATTCACATCACTCTAGTGGTTATCGGCTTTCGATGAATGCTGACGACTGCTGAATGCGGAATCTAGCTGACAGTCACCGACACAAACTTCTGAAGGCTCAAACTTCTGAACACATTCATCGTGTGGGAGACTAAAAAACTAAGAACGTCTTATGAGTGAGTAGATTGTGTGCACAAAAGTAGCAAATTTAACGCTAAAGAAGGAAAAGAAGTGTTTCTTATGATGAAGGGAAATTGTATGATTTTGCCAACGAAACAAATAGGCGTATGAAAAGCTATTCATTCACATTTGTGGGAAGCGTTTAAATGTGACCTTCATTATTCCACGTTTAAAAGTTTTGATAGCTTTTCTCATAAGAACATTATTTGTCCATTAAAGTCATCAATGAAAATAAGTAGGCTATAGGCTAAAAAAGCTTGCAAGAAAAAAGTGATATTGAGATGATATCCGTGATTCAAATGACCGATGATAAACAACACTAGTACACACAACAACGCTAGTAACAAGACGGAAATGAATCATCATCATAGAAGCTTTTAGTTTGCTATTCCGATGCCCTCCTTTTTTCTTCGCCAAACGGGAATGCTAATAAATAATTTGTTATTTTGCTAGTGGAATGATATTTACTTAGGCTAGTGCTGCACTCCAAACATGTATCTTTTTGACTTTCCTTACTTCGATAGGTTCGAAATATTTGTGAATATCAGAAATTGTCGAGAAGGGAAATTCGTCGAAAAATGTGCAAAATTTTCGGAGGAGATGGAATCTGCGGGGGAAATTCCGGTACATATGCTCAATCCATTACTCTTTTTGCAAGAAAATCGTTATTGCGTTTAGCTGTTCAGCTTACTGTTTTCGACGTACACGAAAGAAGCAAATATAAACTACTAACATCGATTCCAAAGTTTGATAAGATTCGAAGATATAGTGATCGATGAGCTTCATCATTACAGATTAATTCAAGAACAATTTTTGTATGCATGAAAACTTCTTTCGAGATTATTCTTAGTGACTACTGCTCGCAACATCTTATAAATTGAGTGCTATGAGTTCTTGGTTTAAAATGTGAAATGACGAATTTATTGGGGAATATTTTGCGCAGAAATATTCGAACAGATTGTTGAAACAGACGGATATCTTTTGCAGATAAAAATGAAGAAAAGTGCTCAACATGCAATAAGGTACTCGATGCCGAGCGCCGATAACAGCATTCTCGACAGCAAATTTCAACAGCAAACGCCACAGTAAAGCTGAATTGGAGCAACTGAATATCGGATCATTCGTGAGAACGATTTGCTGATAGCAATGATGCATTGAAATATTCGCAAAATGCAAAGAATTCTCTCTTCATGATTGTATAGCAAAGGTAGCAAGTCGATTTCGATGATCACTTATTGACCACTGAGGTTCTAGGAATGAGCCAAGATTTTAATAAAGACTTGAATTCTCCAAACCGAACCAGCACTCAATTAGTTCAGCAGCTCTTATTTCCCTAGTCGATCGAATCCACACATTCAATAGTTACCAGTGAATTTCATCTAGCGATTACTGAATCAATCAGTAGTAATTTAGGAAATAGAGTGGCACATTTAAATTGTCATTCGTTTTTAACGAGTACTCACTTGAATTGAAATGCTTTTTAAGATCGCTTAGTCTTTTACTATTAAACAGCGCTAATGCCATCAAATAGCAGATAATAATGAAAAAAACACCCGTGGCGCGTTTTCGAAATTTTCGAAAGACCGATCGAGTTAGTGCACAAAAAATTTTAGTGCAGCCATTAATTTCCAATAGTATATGAGGAAACTAGTGAAAAAATATCAGCAGTTTTCAACAGCACAACGACGAGTGAATAGCGAATAGTTAATGAAAGCTGCTCATCGCTCAGAATGATACACAACCATTTTATTTGTGATGAACAATGAAAGACACACGAAGGTCAGGATAAGCGAACTCGAAAATTCGAAGCACTGATATCTTTTAACGGTATATATGCGTCGTCGCGGCTTACAGTGGATAATATAAGAAATTAAATTCAGTATTCAGCAGTGAACGCTATCATGTATCCTACTGGTGGAGCACTCTCAACCACTACACTTTTCGTGAATTGGTTGATGTAATCAGTGAATGGTATATGGGCACTAATCAAAAATGACATCTGTAAATGGCTTCATTATTGGATGGTTATCAAAAGAATTGGAAAATTGGAAAAAACTGGAAAAAGACTGGAACTGGAAAAAGCCGCACATTAGATCGGCGGTCTTTTTCATAGGATATTAATAAAAGAAACACTTCCTCAAATAGCGTAATCGCTCTAGCAGCTGGGAACAGATTTTTCAGCTCATTTTGCGGAAGTCATGCTTTCCTATATAATTGCAACTCTTCTTTTTGCCAGAGGATGAGAATAGTAGTAATTCTGAAAGAAGGTTTATAATTGTAAAGCAGTTATTTCTAGTTCGCTCAGAACTGCGCAAACACGTTTGATATCTAAACATTCGATTATTCACTGAAGTGATATATCCATTGAAAAATACAGCAAATTATCGTTTGAATAATCTCACCTTAGTATTATACTTATAAATAGCGCCTTGTTTGAGTATCATTTTAGTTGTGAATAGCAGCCACCTTCTACTGAATATCCAAATACGTTTAATGAAACTGGCGAATACGTCGTTCAAGCGAATCCGTTGCGCGCGATGTGGTGTTGTAACGATTGGGGGTGAAGAGCTGACTGGGAACACTCACAGTCGATGAGTAATGCTCTCGTGTTGATCTCAATGCTTATGCTATCGTCTTCGTTCCGAACACTTAGCGTTCAATGACACTACATTCTTTTTGGGTGTTAGCAACGCAATTCAAGAACTAGAACCTCACGTCTGAACTCGAACTTGACCACTGAACTCAAATCTGTGTTCTAAATCACACTAACCCACAAATTACATCGTCCTAAACATAGAAGGTGTAAAGCGAAAGTGCATTTTTATCTAAAACTCCCGGTCATATTTCCACTCAGATCGTTCTAATAAAGCGCGGTTTCATCCTTCTCGCTCTTCTGCTACTTCCCCCCCCCCCCCCCCCTCTCCCGCCAAAAAAAACTCAAAATGACCCACAGCGGCTATTGCATCTCATGCAAATATTCCATGATCACTATTGCTTATTTGCTTGATCACTAGAGCAACTGGAAATGGCAATCAAGGACATCTTTCGAAAATAAGACAATATGTGCATTAATAATATTTAAAAACATTAATAAAATCACTATTCAATGCAATAAAATTCTATAAGAAATCGCATAGAAATAATGAAATATTGCATGCTTTTATCGATTTTTCATGTGATTCGTTGCTCAAAGAAAAAAACAAATGAAAAACTCCACTTAGGTAATCAATAATTCAATTGAGTGAACCTTAACTAGGCAATATTTTTATTTGTTTCTCGAAATTTTTTTAACCTATGACTCACAGAGAACTTATAGAGAGAGAGACGCAGCGATGCTTATCCCTCGATTGAAAACGTCTAGAATCACAGAAATCGCAATGAAATCATTCGATTTTATTCACGAAAAAATATGTGCATTATGATTTCTTTAGCTGATAGCTGACTCTGTTCTTTGAACGGAAAATAGCTGAGAGCTGAACTAAGATATAAAATATATGCTAAATATTGGTAGCATTGAATTCAGAAGCTAAATGGCAATACTACTCGTCTCAATTTATCTCATTAGAACGATTTCATTGACGATAAAAGCGCAGCAAAATAAGCGTTAATATATAAGCAAATAATAGCTCAATGAAATTCCATAGAAAATTGAGAGTCTTGTCAGCAATGATATGATATCTCATGATATGTTACAAGTGGGCTTTTATGAAGATAAGAGAAAATATACAAATGAATATTGCTTTTTTTGAAGCGAATACAAACACTGCACTAGAAACGAGCAATGCTCCGAATACTCAATGCACATTTCACGCCGATATACAAAATCGCTTATTGATGTCAATGTAAGATGATGAGTGATGATATTTATTCACAAGCACATACCATAGACTTTAGCATGGGAAAAATTGTTGTTGGTGTTCACCTTATAGAAGCCTTATGGAAATATCAGCAACACGAGGCCCTGTATAGCTTCTCCGACTACAAGCTCATATTGAAGCTAAAATAGCCGAGATTCGTCTGTGGTCCGTTGGCAGGAAATAACGGTCATAATGGAAGCGCAAAAACACTTACTATACTCATAGGTGAAAAATTCTCCGCCATGGCATCACTGCGTTTTATAAAAATGCTCAATAAGGGACTTCATACACCTGAACTAGCAAAGCACGTTATGGACACATCATCTCGGTGACTACATAAATCTGTTCGAGTATATGCCTCTCCAACGATTTTGGTGGAGTGACTGCAGAAGATGATATTAAGGAATTAAATATTTGTTATGATGCACTCCAGAAGGTAACTTTCTGTACAGTCACGCTTCAAAGCGGAAGCTTCTGATACTCAAAATTCTAAGAGAATTGAAATTGTTATTTGCCTATTTGTTCTCAACTTCAAATCATTTAGGCGAGAAAATTTGAGAAGCATTTCAAAGGAATTTGCACGATATGCGTTCCTCCTTCCTATGCACCTGAACAACCAATTATATTAACTGTCGAATAGAAGCAGGAAATTTGGTAAAGGTCAGTAATGTGCGTTCAGATAAACGCTTGGAAAGGTTCTTAGGTGCTAGCCTTTCGCGAAATGCAGCGCTATCATAAACGATGATCCAGCGGTGATTTCTATTGAAGCGAATACCGCAGAACAGATAGCTGATTTCGCAAATATATCGATGGAAGAGCCTTTGAAAGTGATCTGTGCTGAGCAATGCGAAAGCTTTCCTTCGACTACTTTATCGACTTGCATTTTATTGGACGATTTATATTTTCGCATTTTTCTCGTTGTCACTCATTTCTAGTCGTTTGACTGACGTATTGTTACTGTGTGTGTCGTTCGCAACCGGTTCACTCTGTTAGTGCTTCTTTGCGATGGGAACTTCCAACGACGAGGCCGATGACTCGGGTTTGCGTCTTTGGAATTTCCTCGATAAGTTTGGTGTAGTCGTGTGAATGTGACATCGAATTCGTACATGATACTTTCCTAGTCTTCCTTTTTCTATTTCTATGGAATTTAATTTGTTTTGTAATCGATAAGGCTTCTTCTCTTCTTGCTTATTCCCGAATCTTCTCGTTCGCCAACGTTCATGCGATCTCTCCCCCCATCTTGCTTGGGTAGGTATTGCATTTGACGTGGCAGATAAATGCTCTGATCGGCGCATCTCTTCGTCTGACAGTGACGATGAGAGCAGCCGTTAGCCGGAGACCGCTGGCCTTTGTTGCTCAATAGTTAGATGCATTCAGTTATGTGTCATGTGCATTTGCAGTTCTGTAAAATTATATAAATCTACGAAACTGACGAGAATTGAAATGGGTGAAAGCTTATGTGGATCCTAGGAAATCGCCATTTCTAATCGCAATCCTCTCTTGTTATTTACTTTAAAAAAGCGCTCAGCCTTTGTTGCAAGAAAACGTCATACATGCGTCCGCTACCTTCAGCCATAGTGAATTGCCATGTTAATATAGTACAAAAATTCATCACCTCAGTATTATGCATTCCTGGATTTCCGTATATTGCATATATCTAGCGTATCCACTCAACAAAGTTAGAATCGGCTCGATAATATTTCGAATAGTTCATAGCACTTAACTTTATAGCTATAAAGGCTAGAATTTTTATTTTTTGCGTTGCTTCAAAACTTTTAAAGATCAATCGGTCTAATGTATTTCTCTATAACGGAGAGAAAGTAAAGCATAGGCTGAACTTTAAGATTGCTGATATTTGCATAACAGTATTTATGCTTAAAAGGATATTTGCAAAAATCAGACCATGTTTATATGAATTGATTGGAGGCAGCGATCTAAACGAACGCAAATTTTTATGATGTCAGGAGCGAGAAATGATCGGAAATTTCGAGGAATTTGCAAGACACGAATCAATTTGCATAACTCTTTTTCATGTTTCCGGCATAGGCATGCGCTCATTATCGTTGGTTAAGCGTGTTGTTGCTCGGTTGATTGTTTAATCGGTTGTTTCCGATGGGGAAATGCGAGAGGGAAATCGATGACTCTGGTTCGGCTCTCCTTTTTCAAATTTGTATTCGACGCTGTACAGCTTAGATTCAAAAGGAAGTCGAGCCTTTTTCCATGAATGTGACTAGCTCAACTGCAGTCTTCTACTCACTCGGATTCAGCGTAATACCTTTGGTGATGCTGCTCTTGGTGATCGTTCTAGGCTGCTGTTAGTGTTGCGGTATCGCTTTTGCTACATACCGCCATTTTGCTAGCAGCACTCCGATATGTGGATGATATACGTTATAGCTAATGAGTTTCGAAGACGTATAATGATACAACTTATGCACATGCAATAGCAGATTTGGCGAAAGTCCTGGTCAATCTTTAATGCTGCTTCCGTGCTGCCATTACCGGACGATAATAATATGGAGTAGCGAAAAGTGCATGTGCAATCCGTATGCAGAGCTTGCTGCTGCAACACTCTAACACCGATCTAGTTCTGTGATAGTTGGTAACCTTTATATTGTTTATCCAAGGTGTCGTTCTAACGTATAATCAAGCACATACTCTTTCTTTTTCTCCAAACAGGAAAGTGTGTTATGCTCCCAAGTAATCACTGACGGCAAACGGCTTCGTATCTGTGCAAATTGCTTGCGTTCCTGGGAAGGTGGATAGGTTCATATGCAGCTATAATTCAACCGTGGCTCCTTCTCATGCGAATTATCTTCTGGGCAGTCATATAATCGAATGGCACAACAAGGAAGGGGCCAGAATCTGCCCAGATTTTTGCTAGATGGCGAGACGCGTTTTCCCAAAGCATCGCAGAAACGGATACCCGCTGCGGTATATTCACTTTTCGCTCAGCGGTTATCTAGAAGTGTCAATGTTCCCTACCCATTTTCTGTTTTTTTTTTTTAAAGTATTGTTTACTATCTTCGTCAAATCCAATTCAGCTGACTTGAGTTTGATTTAAATATAAATAGTGCTATTGCATTTCCCAAATAACATTTGCACCTTTGCGCACTCAGTTTGCTCTTAATGCTCTTACAATAATTTCAAGAAATCGAAACGCTCAAAAAATGAAGTCGTTATATTTCGAACATAAAACAATACAAGCGAGAAGCATCGATCTATGTGGATCCACGTTTATCCTAGCGCTTCCTTTCTCCTCTCCTATCTAATATTCATACATAAGAGATGGGATCTTGTCGTTACGCTCTACTCAGCAACTCAGCGATAGACAAACGGACAAAAACCACAAATGCTCTAAAGGAGGATATATGTTTGGACCTCTTCTCCTCCCACCGTTCTGTTTTTACTTCGCTTGAAAATACGCGATACGAGTGCATCGTTCATGCATATGCGCTGTATATTTGAAGTGTACGGTTAAGGCTGGTGGCAAAATGTGTGGCTGAGCGGACTAATTACGGTAGCATTCGACTGGACGTTTCATAGATCTTTATCGTACTCACTTCATCGGGTCTAGTTACACGAACAACGCATATATTATTTCCGTTTGACGTAACGACTGTAGTGGTGTGGCGAACATGACATAACGAGCTAACCACTTCAAATCATTGATCCCATATCGTCATCGTTGTCGCCTACCGATGATGGGACCAGATAAAGTGTGCGCAAGTAAGACAAGCGCAGCTTCTTCACATGTATCCAATCAAACTTAATCCTAGAATATAATGGTGTCACGCCGAAACAAACAGCAAAAAGCTCTTTAGCCAGTCTTTTTTTCGTGCTTGACAAGAAGTTATGTGAAGAGTGCGAATATCCTACTTATAGCAGATAATTCACTCCTTGTGTCGATCAGTGACTACCAAACATGCCTGATCTATGCGCATGCTTCACACCAAAGGTGTGCGACGTTGGAGGGGGGAGGGGGGAGAGGGAGGGGGGAGGGAAGGGGCAAGAGGGTATGATGTGTCACCCTTGCCTTTGTGGTTGCGACAGTGATCTCACAGTGGCGATAGTGGCAGCGTATGGGACGTCACCGTTGCTAATCTATAGGGTCGCGCTGAATTCTGGATGATCATACGCGTTTAGTTGCCGTAACGACCGAATGTTCGACAGGATGGAAACTGGATCAGTGGGTATGATAGGAGATCAAAACGAATCTAGATGCGAATCTGCGTCTATGGGTGGTGATGCATAGACTCTCCACCATGGTTCCTTATCACTACTACAGATTAGAGCCCTGAAAGTCGGTGGCTACCGAATAAAATTTGGGCTGTCCCCGATATCAGGGCTGCAGGTAATGCCTCTCAACTAGTTAATCAATAACCTGCCCCATTTGGCAACAAGGCGCTCACGTAATAATATGTGATAGTCAATTTATAGAAAGAAAAACAAGAATAGAGGAGTATAGTGCAATGATAGGCACGTATATGTGAAAACAGGGAGTACTGCGAAAATAGAGTAGAGGACGTGCGGAGTAGCAAATTTGGCGGCCATAAGGTCCACCTCTCCTTTACTGGTCAGACCTGAGCGAATGAGAGCAGACGATTAGAAGGTGCGCCAGATAAGATGCTTCAAGGCTCGACACTGGTGGGGCACGGGGATCTGCAATTCGTGCTATCTGTCAACAAGAGAACTGACTAAGTGTGCCGTTATCCAAGATTTTGTACTGCTACACCTATCCTATAGGCATGTTCACTGCGTTGAACAAAGTTCGTTGCGACCGTTTTTGAAGCCTATTTTCGGTGGTTTTATTTGAAGGACATAGCATACGGAAGAGTTATTTTTTTCAACGTATTTTCATTTTATGTGAACTAGGGTTATTGCTACAGGCATCAACTCCGCGGAACATCTCTCAGGTTCAACTTCTGATCGCAAAAGTTCACCGTCTTCAGGGTCGAGATGTGGTTCAGGTCTTACAGGCTCTCCTCGCGATCTTTCACCACCACTACTTCAGGCATGCTCGTTAGCCAAATACTCTATGCGAATAATTTTCTGGTCTTGTTCTACACGGAAACTACTATGCATCATCATATTTCCTGCTCCAGAATGTAGTTTTTTTTTACAATTCTCTCAAGGCCATCTGCCTCTGTCTTCCCTCAAAGGCAACGCATAAATTCGTGCTCACAAATACAATACACTACATTACTAAGAATACTCGCCACGTTAAGTGGCGAACTGCAGTTATATTCATTCGATAATACACAAAACTCGGACAATTTCTCAGATTCCTCTAAATCTGCCATTTGTATTCATTCGATATTTTAAAAAAGGCAGTGTTTTTTTTCGGCGTCAATAGGGAAAATCGGATTGAAAAAACTCATTTCAATTTATTTCAATTAAGTTCATTTATGTGGTTTTTTATATTTGCTGAGGAAGCGCAATTTTTTCCTGAAGGTTCACGTCCATTCCGTCGTCATGAGCAGTTGCAGCTTCTTGTGGTCAGTAGGTCCTCTTCACTCCCCTTCCTCTCCTTTTTTTTCGGCTCCGTTACCACGTTTGCGTGTCAAAGCATTGTAGTGTTCACTAATATAGAAAGTTAGATAGAAGGGATGATGCTTCACATGGGCGGGCCGACGAGATAATGATCCTATGTACTCTAATAGATTGTGGTAGTTCAGGAGTTGGCATGTATGAACCTTCGTGAACTGGCTTCTCGACCTGATATCGGACATGCTGGCAGACCCATTCCAGTACGGTCGAATTTCTTTGAGGTGAGCGTCGCCAACCGCGGCATGATGGTAATACAGTACCACGTCGACGTTCACCATCCTGGCTCTAGAAGGCTTGACAGGTATGCATATTTGGTTCAAGCCTTATGTACCGAAGATCATCGAGCGGTAGATCTCGCTAGAAGCAATCTATCGAAAGATCTTCTCCGTTTCAAGTTGCTGTATGCTTGAACAACAACTTGGGCAGACAGACTGAAATCAAGGGCGAGTATCACATCTGCCTTCTTCATGTACACTGTCTTTTTAGTCAAAACTTCAAATACTGTTGCTCTGATTAGAGCTTCATGCGTGCATTCCAGTAGGCATGAGCTAATCACTGCGGCTTTCAAATATGGCGTATATGCTATAGCTATGTTGACGTCCGCCTTGTCTTCGACCATAGATGCACCGAATTCAGAGACGAGAATAGAGCGGTATTCTGGAAGGTCGTTATGGAACACAAACAATTCTTCCCGAACAAGTTTGCAGTGGCATATGACGGTGCCCATCAAATGTATACACCAGCTACAATCGACTTGCCAGATGGACGTCAATCGGTATGCTTTGATGATTCACAAATTACGTTTACCCCAAACTCTGCTAGATAAGCACAAGGGATGAATATTCTCTCTAGATAAGACTTTTCCTTTATGCCTCACCTGAGCAAATTTTAACACCTGCTTATTTGTGTGATCGGCTGTCACAACGTCTTTCTTCCTTTCTCATTCACAGAACTGATTGAGAATTTAACTGATAGCAAATGCGACGAGTGATCTTTGTTCAGTGATTCCTCCGATTGGAGTACTCGAAGCTCCATCACTCAAGTACTGAACTGAGTTTTTGAGTCCATTACGACGGGTTTTGTTCTTTTTTGATCGCTGATGCGATCGTTTACTTGTCTATGCGACTCATGCTTGATTCGCTCACTGGAAGTGACAGTTGGTTGTGAAAGATTCGGAGATTCGTTAATAATTATTCATGTTAACGATCTCTTCTCTGCTAAAAGTTACAGGATTGAGGAACTGTAAGCACACAAGGATTTTTACGTCCCAAATGTTTGCATTCCACATCTCATCTTTGATGATCGTCTCGCTATCTTTGGGTCTTTCAAATCATCTCATAAAGAGAGAGTCAATTGATAGATAAGACTTGAGAGCGATGTGTCGTTGGCGAAGGACTCTCGAGAGCGTACACACTGCGCAGTGTCATTACAATGCGTCGGTCCTGTGCTAATCGATCTCCGTCGTACACGAACCAACAATCTCGACGAGAGGATCCTCACACCAATTCAAATTATCGATATTCTGTTTCGGCAATCTCTCACATGTCCTTTCGTCGAGTTAGTTTCTTTCTCATTCTTTACGAATTTCCAGTATTTCAAAAATGGTGCAGGCTATCGTTGTTCACATTGATTTGCTAGTAAGCTTTGCTTCTTTTCTTCCCTCTGCCTCCCACCACCTCCCTTTCACCTCCCGGAGAACATGTGCACCGAAAATTTCGACACGGTGTTTTTCCAAGCGAGAAATAATCAGAAATCGAATGGGCGAATTTCATGAGAAGAACGGCAACCTAAAAGCCTTTCCTTGGCCAACCTGAAATGGTGAGTGGGGTTGTGGCTCAACGAAAATCTTTCTAGTCCGATGCAAAAGACGCGTGGAAATCATTGGAGTTAGTTTTTTTTTATCCTCAGCTCATTTCTTTTCTTTTTTTTTCTTTTGCAGAAATGCAGCAAATTTCTGCGCCTTCAAGTCGTCCTGTTACCGACTACCTGTAAACGGAGCGATGGCTCTCGATCTAGAAGGTGGTAAAGAGATGTGGACAGGCTTCTTTTCATCGGCTCACGTCGCTGTTGGATGGAAACCACTGCTTAATATTGATGGTCATTTCTTATTCATTCTTGCGTTGTTTTAGTGCAGTACCATGCGAAGCGTACTTCAAGGATGCGAACGCTAAATAACCATACATAACATGAACTGCTGCGATTTCTGTTTCCCTTATTTCAAAAAACACCGATAATGGAGAGGCGAACGGCTAATCCTTTTTCTACTTCCGCTTCCCTCTTACTCACTTCTATTTAAGCGAAGTATTGACTTCTGACCGTGACCGATATGGAGGGTTGACTTCCCTGATGATCACTGCCTACTAACTTTCGAAAAACGAGTGTTATTATTTTGGACTCTGAGATCGGTGTATATTGCTTTACTAAATGAAGCGAAAACAACCTTGCTTCAAATGATACATAAGCACCACATATAATGGCAACATTTTTAGTGACTCATACGGTGTTCTATAAGCCACATATTTCGATGGTTGAATTCATGTGTGAGGTACTCAATGAAAGGTCAGGACACAACTCACGCTCTTCCAATTCGAGAGACGATCGCAACTATTCGATTTATCACAATTCCACTGGTGGTCTTAGTGGCGGACGTGACAATTACTCGGGTGGATTCAACAGACATATCAGGCAGCGTCGTGAATATACCTCTTATGACTCCAATTCTGGCGCACTTTCGGTTCGTTTCGAAGCATCACGCTCAGTAGGTCCGGAAAATTAAATTCTCCCGTCAGTTTTTTTCTTTTTTTGCGAAACTGGATTGAATCGCTTTCTGCCAGCCGGCGAATAAGCAACTCATAGAGGCTATTTTATAGTATGGAATATTCCCTCTTAGTTCTCGGAGGCAATCAGTTGGAGGGATGATGACTGCCCCATGGACCAATTTCAAATATGTGCTTTTCGTTGTGATAGTCCTCCGCGGTAAACAGTTTTGAGTGTACTTATTGCTTTGAGCATAATCTAATAAGTTGTGCAAAGAAAGCAATATTTTCCTATTGTCCCAATAGTTCCAATATGGCCATATCGAATAACGCAGATTATTTCTCCCATTTACCAAGCTCTACATGCTGCTAGTCTTCTAGTATAGTATTTCACATTATTGCTCCTGCCAAGAGTTTTTACCTGAAATACAGTCACGTGTCTAACTACGCAATTGTCGTGTCTATGCCCAGGAAATTCCAAAAGTGATCGCTAGATTTGTTGGATGATGCAATTTGTTTTTCATTGAGTCGTACAAGAGATTTCCGAATCAAATTGATGTGTCGACTCTGTTAACGTTTAGTTCTGCATGGTCTTTGATAGTCTCAGCTTATAAAAGTTGCTGATGCATAAGATGGGCTCATTCAACACAAAATTGCAAGTCTCTTGATAGATGACATGTTGAGAAAGAGATCACGATAGTTTATGGTGATGCATTTCTTCACTTTGTACTAAATATATACCTACTCATTGTATTTCGAAATGAATACTACCACTACGTCTTCGAGTACGTTATCTTGTTTAGCTAAGTGCTAAACGAATCAATTGAGAGGTATTAAAATGAGAATGAAAATCTATACGTTTTGCCATTCTTTGTGCGAATATCGATACCCTGAGAAATGTTATTTCCTCTATTGCCCATATTGGACAATAATCAAATATCACTGACGAGAGGCTCCGATACGTCGTACATATGACACAAGTTGAATTCGAATTGAGTTCCTTAATTGCGTGATTTCAGCCAGAAAGACTCTATAAGAGCTTCTCACTTAGTAGCCACGAAACGAAAGTATTCGGTGAGGCAGTCAAAGGAATCAAAGTACGTACATGTCATCGTGCTGGTGTTGTACGTGTCTATCGCGTGAATAGTCTTCAGTTGCCTGCTGATCAGCTATGGTAGGATGTTTCGTTGCATCTTATAAGTGTTTTCTTCTAAATGCCTACTTTCTAGTAGAATATTATAGCATTTCTAGACAGGGTAGTTTTCAATAAGCATCAGAGCCGTATATCTTCCATGTACCTATATGGGCCATGTTAGATTTTAGAACAAAAAAGTGGTGAGCTGGATGTGGTAGTTGTGAGGAGATTAGTGGTCCTTACAAGACTGCTGGGTCATACAACTAGCCAACAAAAATGACAATGGGTGACTATGATGTGGATATTTCTGTGTTAAAATGGAAACATTTCTGCGCACAAAAAATTCGATATATGGATCAATCAATGTCAATTTTCTTTTGGAGGTACCAACACAAGGAGCCCACTAAACTGATAGGATGCTTTTAGTTTTATGCAGCTGCCTGAGAAAATGCCTATGCAATAAACTGATTAGTCACACTGTGAGCGTTCCCAGTCGTATTGGTGACTCTCCCGATTCGATGAGGCTGTTGCTGCAAACCCAATGATGTGATGGTTAAATCCAACAGTTAAAACGAAGAATAGATGAAGATAATAGGTAGATTTTTAGGTTCCAAGGGAAAGATGAAGAGGGCAATGAGCGTCGCATGACGGTGGCTGCCTACTTTGGAGAGCGCTATGGCGAGCTAAAATACCCAAAGCTGCCATGCTTGCATGTCGGTCCGATTACACGGAATATTTATTTCCCGTTGGAAGTATGCATGCTCGATACGCCACAGAAGTACAATAAAAAGTTGACCGAAAAGCAAACTTCAGCCATCATCAGGGTTTGCGTTTGAAGGACTGTAAATTCTTTGAATTTCTTGAAGAAGTGCTGAAACGAAGATGCGGCTTCAGGTCGGACCTTGAATTTTTTAATTCGATAAATTTTTTCGTGATATATAAGCTCATAATAATATGATGCTAGTCTGGCATCTCATTTCAAGGTCATTCCATCCGAAAGATTTCAAATGGAATATTCCATCTGAATTACTTCGACATATTTCGATATCAAGAATGATGATTAACAAGCAATACTCGAAATTTAACCTTCTACTGACTGCGGGAATAATTGACCACCGAATGGGGGGGGGGGGGGGG
>JAARMF010000545.1:46377-64338 GCA_022844705.1 Toxascaris leonina | reverse complement strand
GGGGACTAAAGATTTCCGCGAAAAAATATACGTTATGAGGAGAAAGAAAAAATATATGTTTTGAGGAAAAAGAAATGATATCATTACTCGAATCTAGCAACCAACTTATTTGTCGTTGAGTCACAAAATTTATTTGTTCTGATGTTTCAGGCGGCAGCGGTGGATGCCACTTCACGTGAGCAACGTATCTCAGCCCTTTGCGAACAGGCTGCTTTTCAGAAGGATCCATTCCTCAAAGAATTCGGTTTGCACATCAATCCAAAGATGTGCGAAACGACGGCGCGAGTACTCAACCCGCCACGTATCCTTTTCGGAGAAAAGAATCGCTACTCAGTAAGCTTTTCATCTGCATTTCAACACTAGTTAACAGGTGCAGTAAAGACCTGAAATAAGAATGATGGTAGATGCCGTTTACTCTACTGCGAGCGATTTACACTGAGGAATAAAACACGACAGGTATATAAAATACCAAAATTTAATTCTATATTCATTTTGCATTCTTAGTGTGAAGTGGTGTCTTTCGTTTAGGACCCAGTTGTGGTTCCGAAAGATGGAGCCTGGTCGTTGGACAATCAAAGATTGTATTTGCCAGCGATATGTCGTAGCTATTCACTGATAGCGATGGTGAATCCGCTCGAGCAGCACACTCTTGAGTAAGTCCTTCGCTTATCGCATCTCTTCATATCTCTTCTTGTGCAGCTGTGGCTAATGCTTCCTTTCCACAAGGTTTCATTTCCTTTTTACAAAGAGCATTCATCGTTCAATTCGAACTGTCCACCCAAAGTTGACGGCTGCTTTGTCGTGACTTGAAGTACTGTGAACGATTGGAAGGGGAACATTGCCTGGTTCAACATTCTGCTGCTAGAGGTGCATTTTGCGGTGACACTTACATGTCTCTTGAAAGATTGTCGGTCATCCATTGGTCATTTCGAGGTATCCGTGGAGTGAAGTGGGCGAAGCTGTAATAGGCCTGCATGTTTTGCCAATGGAATAAGGTTACAGAACTACATTTTCATTCATAGAAAAGTCAAAACAGCTATGGATGCGCATGCACGCCCTCACAGAGGTTGTGGAAATGATAAATGCCCTCTAGGATACATGGCAGTTTTGACAGATTGAAAAGCTTGCAAGTGGCATCACTTCTTCAAAAATTTTGTAGGTTCATAGATCGCGGCTTCTGCGGCCGGAGTTTTCCTGCATTTTGCAGCGGCGCTTTTGCGACAGCCCCTCATTCTACAGAATACCCATTTTCCATCGTTTAGCTGCTATGTGATTATGGCGTTTTTTGTGTATCGAGCATTTTCAGAACGTTTTGTCATGCACTGCACCATAAGGCGACACAGATGGGTATGGGATTCCCTCCTTGGCCAGACCTGTTGAAATATGCCAGAACGAAAGATGATATTGTGCTCCTATTCAACGAAGTGTCAACCGAATATCGTCAAACGGGCACTACCTGTGATCTCATTCTTGTCATACTCCCTTCAAAAAATTCAGATGTATATAGTAAGTCATTTCATTGCCATTTGAAAACACCGCCTAAGAGTTCATAAAAGAGAGGAAAGAAGTGGCACCACAAATCTTGCCGTCTTTCAGTCCTCAGCTCAAAGTGTCCGTGTTTTAATGAATTATTTACCTCTGCTGAAGCGCACAAAGTGATCGTCATAACTTTACAGGTTAAGGTTGCATTGTCCTTCAAAACTAAGTTTCTCTACCATCACTATGCCGTTCCAACTGAAGGTGCCAGAGTCGATGATCTGCTCCGCTTCCAAATTCCAGAATCTGATAGCATATCTCAAATTCAGTGTAACTATTTTCGCCACCGTTTCCAAGTCTTCGTTCTTATAGTTTCTCACCATTATATGACCTAGTAGAATTCGATAGTATTACTTAACTCAATTTCTGAAATCTCCATTAGTGGATTTTCAGTGACGGTGAAGGAGTGTAGTGACATGGTTCATGGCATAATGTCACAGTGTGTGTTGATGAAGAATGTGTCACGTATATCAACAGCTACCTGTGCGAATATTGTTCTCAAGATCAATATGAAACTCGGTGGTATTAACTCAAGAGTTGTGGCCGATTCCATCACGCAGAAGTACCTTATTGATGTGCCGACACTCGTGATTGGCGTAGATGTCACCCATCCCACGCAGCAGGAAGAGAGACAAAACATACCCTCGGTGGCCGCGGTAAATCCCACATTGCCTTTATTGTTAGACGTAACACTGGACTCAGATTTCCTTCTGAATGGAGAATGAAAAAATTTCGGACAATCACATCAAGCGGAGGAAATCATTGTTTGCTTTTTTTTTGATCAGTCAAAGTTCTGTAGAAAAGTTTTCACTAATAACAGCTCAACGCAGGAGAGGAAAATTCGTTTCTTTCCTCATCCCTTGGCGACAAGCTGAATATGTTCATTGATAAAGAAAATAAATAAAAGTCTATTCGAAAAACCTATTCGAAACTATCAAACTATCAATTGGCCGATTATTCACAACAACCTCTCGCGAGATAGCCATTCATTTTCCTGACAGCTGTTCGCAAAAAAGCGCTGTCCAAATAGCAGAATACTTCTGCACAAGGTTTTGTCCATATCCCATATGTGCATTATTCCGTGTCATTTAGTCTCAAAATAATGTCGCTAATGAAGAAAGAGACTTCGCCATATGAAAAGACTGTAAGTGGCTGCAGATAGTTGCAAATCTGGACCTGTATCCACAGTCTTATGGCGCAAACGTGAAAATTCAACGTAAATGCCGTGAATCAGTGGTTTATTTGTTGGACGCGGTTCGTGAACGTCTTGTCAGTTTCTATAAAGAAACCCATCTTAAGCCGAGCCGTATTATCGTCTATAGAGATGGCGTTTCCGAAGGACAATTTGCCGAGGTTTCCTTTCTCATTGTTTGTCATTTATTCTCGATGGGGCGAATAGGACTCTTTCGTTGTTGTTCTAAATATTATTTAAATTGCTGACTTTTGTTGCAATCATTGCATACCGCTTTTCCAACTCGAGTCACGGCTATGACTTTTCGAATAACGATGTATATGCGCTCTCCTGCCCGACGAAAGGCTCGTTCGTTTTCTTAGTTTTCAGGCAGTGAGTTTATGCCGTAGTGGTGTGAATCAAGTGCGAGTAATGTTAGATCTTTTCATTCTTCTGCAATATGATTCCAACGTGGGATGTAAGATGAGCGGAAGATGCCTCTTTGAAGTAGATGAAAGTATATCTCACTATCAAGACTTAGTGGGTACCAAGCAGGATTGGCTGATGAAATGATTCAAGCAAAAATATTCGGAAGGAATCCTTCCAGCAGGAAGGTCGAAGCAGTGCATCTTCAGCTTTAGCGGTAGTATTGTACCGTACACTGTGCAGTATACGTTTATCGCTTTTCCCGTTCCGTACAGCTCTTTTGTCATCCGTTCTATACATATGTGCATCTCTCCAATATGGTATGCGTTTCACAAGAGTAATGCTGCACAATGCCAAGACTCGCCCACATACACCTCACATATTTATTTAATGGCGAATTCGGGATAGAAGGCGTCGAATTTGTAGAATTCATCGGCTGGTGGTTTTTTAGATGGCCATTATTAGGAGGCCTCCATAGCAGCAATGTGGTCATTCCTTTCATGCCACAGCGGGAAATAAATTGCTCATAATTGAAGCAATATTGAAGAACAGAGAAGAGATGATTCCATAACCTCATGCTGTTTCTTCGCTACTTCTGAATGTTCAGCAAGCACGGTTTGCTCGTCACAGCACCTGACGTTTCAGGTAAGAGCAACTCTAAGTGTTAGGTATCGTTCTGTTCAGGTTCTTCGTGAAGAAATGCAAGGTATTCGTACGGCATGTTTGATGCTATCAGCTGATTATCGTCCACCGATCACATACATCGTTGTGCAGAAGCGTCATCACGCAAGAATGTTTTGCAAGTACGCTCGTGATGCCGTCGGTAGGGCGAAGAATATCCCACCGGGTACAATTGTTGATACAGGCATCGTTTCTCCTGAGGGTTTCGACTTCTATCTCTGCTCACATTTCGGAATCCAGGTATAAAACTGAGGTCTTCGTTACATCGTGACCCATCCCGACTTATCCGGTCGCCGCTGTCACGTTCAGCGGACCTGTGAATTTCTCATATCCGACGTTAGATGTCTGACAATAACCGGATCTAAATTTTTTTTTGGTATTTACTGGTGAATAATTTCTGACATATTCTTACACTGCGGATGAAGAAGTGTAGACAAGAAAATTCTGCTCCTGTAAACTTGAATAAACGCTTATCCGATGACAAAAAGTACTCAGCCTTTTGGATGACTATATTGTGTATTCGAAAACCTCCGTAAACTATGCCATATTAATTGCAATCTTTACTTTTCAGGAACTATTCTTGCCCATCGCTTGTATGGAGCGGATTGCGACACCAGCATATTAGAGAGCACAGTCATAAGATGAGAAACTAGAGGATGGCAACGTACAAAAGCGAGGTCTTTCAGATGTCGCCTAGTTCCCGCGATCCGTCGTAAAATATGCAGCTAGTTCGTGACTCACTACACAAAATCAACGCGCCATCACTCCTCCTTTTGTATCGCATTACGGCTCAGCAGTATCGTTGAACTGTCAGCGCTTGCAGAATGTTTCTTCAATAAGGTTCTAAGCTACTAGCGAAGATTTGCAGGGTACTTCGCGGCCGACTCGCTATCATGTTCTATGGGATGATTCGAAATTCACATCCGACGAGCTACAGGCGATCACGTTCAGCATGTGTCATATGTACGGTCGATGTGCGCGTTCAGTTTCTATTCCAGCGCCGGTCTATTACGCTGATCTTGTCGCTACAAGAGCCAGATGCCACCTTAAACGCAAAATGTGAATAACTCTCTATAAACTTGTATTTACTAGACTAAAATGAAGAGATACAAGTGGTCGACCTTGCATCGTTCTTCAGCTAGACAATAATTCGACTTCCTCATACTCTGTACTCCATTGCGGCTCTTTGATTTCGCGAAGTACGAAGTGCCCAGGAGTATAGGGAGTATAGATTGATGTTTTACTAGATCAAATGTGGACTTATATGGATCCAAACCTTTCGGTTTTGTAGCCTAGATAGGAGATTATTGGTCCTCTGAAGGTAACGCCTCAAGATGTTTTTTACAAATACGGTGAGCGGACAGCCTTGCAATGTCACTGTGACCCATTGCGTCTTCATTTTCTCGGATTCTCTGTGAAGGCTTATATCGCTGCGGCCTGCATGCTACCGTGTTTAGGGGAGTGCACGAATCGGACGGTACATCGGATGCGGCGTCGATGATTTCTTCATCACTCGCGTCTCTCATTTCTGCCGGTAGAATTGCCGATATGCGAGGCATTGTCGACAACAAAGAGGCGTCCGATGCCGATAGTATAAAGGTTATTATTTCATACAAGCGTTGTCTTCAACTTATATTTGACGGGCAGCGTTTAAGATGTTGAACATAAATAGACATCACGCAGACGACAAGAATGAAATAATGCAGGCATTGAGCAAGATAGAGAAGCATTATTCGGCATTTCTGTTGGTGCCGGAAAAGAATTGTTATCCTTTTGACGTATAGTCTTTAAATTCTTTCGTAGGAAAGAATGTAGTAGGCTTATTGTTCCATTAAAAATGGGGCAGGCGTTCTTTGTCACACGCACATCACCAGTTTCTGATCTAGAGCAGAATCCTCAATCCAAATCTATGGCCAGGATGTTCGACTTTTGTGAATATTTTATGTCAATAGTGCTTTCTGCGGAATGTTGGATTGATGACCGTGGAGGAACATGCGATGTGTGCTTGACGGAGAACGCCTAAACATTATGCCTATTATATGGCATCATTACACCTATATTTCAGCACGTTTACTCAACGAAATCTCCACCTTTGTTTCCACTCTTCCAGCAGTGGCCAAAGAAATCTCTTCTACTTACCCATACAGCTGATGCTATAATTGATGTACTACTCACGTTATGGACACTTCGCTAATGATAAGCTAATTTATACGGAGATGAAAAGGGGTCGGATTTCATTTGTGTCATTTCAGGATGATCCAGCTCATTCGACAGCGAGCAGTAATGATGCGGCACTACAAGAGTTTGTTTCAGTCACCGAAAATTTCAAGGGTCGCATGTATTTTATATGAGATGCGAACAATATGCGATGTCATCGTCTTCCTCGACAATGATTTCAACTTTTCTTTGCATTTTCGGCTTGCATCATAGCCGATATCCAGCGATTCGCATTACCTCGATGCGTTCATGTTCACCTCATTCCTATCTTTCCTCAGTTGTCTCCTCTTCAATTGCTCACTTATTTAACTCAAACCTTTTTTTTGCACGCACACAAGTGTCCATGCGACATGAGGTTCATTCATATCCGTGACTTCATCCGGTACTTGGCATTTTATAGGGTACACTCACTTTGATGTTCCCCCGAACTGCTTTCATCCATTTTCGTTTGTCCACTCATTCAAACGAGGCTTTGCGGGAGCGTTTTTTTTTTTGTATTTCTACATTGTACCAAATGTAATATGCGGTTTTCTTTTCCACGACTCTCAAATTTCCTTTCATCACATCCGAATAATTCCTTCCCCTCCTCTTTTGTCTCACATATTTCCCTCTTCATTGTTAACTTCCTTTCTCCTGTTTCTTTCCGTATTTCCAGTTGGGAGTGCATACCACCTATGCTCATGATGATGCGAATGAAGTAACTCCCCGTTCCCTGTTTAATACTGTAAGTGGATATGCTCAACTTCATAAGTAAATTCATCTTCGTTGCCGATGATTACCTCTCATCGCATTTGCCCTTCAAATAGCCTATCGCATACACGAACAAACATAAGCTTTCTTCAAGAGAAATGCCAAAATGCACTTAAATAAGGAGGAATGCGAAGAAAACAGATGTACCAAGTTGTAAAAAAGAGGTGCGGAATGAAATGGACAGTTCGCGGAATGGCGATTATGAAAAAGAAAAACACTGGAACTCTCTGAACTGAGTGCGGCTGAAAGATGAACCGAGTGCCGACATGCACGACACCGATGTCCGTAATCAAGTAGAGAGATACCTGCAAACGTCGGTCGCCAAGAGCGGAGGAGTGACGCCTTTTACTTTGCTTTACTTCACAAAAATCAACTGGGAGCCACTAATCGGCACAGTGTTTTCTTCCCCTATTTGCACTGTACCTTCCATACTTATTTGCCCATTCGATGGCGGACGTTAGCATTTGAAACGGGGAAGGCATCGGCTTTTTTCCAGCAGATTTCGACTTTCAGGTGGCGTCTCTTTTATGTGTCTTCTATGACCTGCAAGAATGGGCAAGAGGTGGGTGGCGAGACGGCTGCGTGCTAGGCTCATTCACTTTTACACGAGTGACCCGTCCGATGTTAGAAGTTGAGCGTGCTTGATGTGTCCTATTGCCGTCATCGCCAAAGCTTCGCTCATATTCCTGAAAATTATCGTCAAAAGTAGTTCGTTCTGGGTAGCGATTAGTGTCGCACGAGTCCTCACTGGCATAGCAGGCCAAGTGAGACTTTTCCTTACATTCAAACGCCACCATGAGACCACTTGAGTGGATGCAAATTTGCAATATCGTAGGGGCGTTTGGCGTTCGGTTAAACGCATCGAGGCGTTTCAAAAACAGCGCGGATGAAAACCATACAGCACAGCAATATTTAACGTTGGTCATCGGCCTTCATGCGCACAACCCGAATATGTCTCTGTGTTTGTTTCGATTCGTGTAACGGTACCATAGGATCGATTTTACCATTGGAACACAATACGCAGCTTTTGACATTATCTGGAAGTCGTGGATCATTTCGCCAGCAAAACGTCGTTTCAGCGATAAGATTTCGCAAATTCTCCCCCCTTCAAAGTCTAAAATTAGGCAGTGAAAACATGCCAATTGAATATCGCCGTTAATCTTAAGTACAAAGCCTACGTTTGAGTGAGGAATAGAGCAGCTGCGTTATTGCGACATGCATTTCCATAAACATATGAATGTCTTTGGGAAACTTCTATTTTTGGGGTCACTGCTTGCAGTCAGATGAGGCGTTGATAACTTCAAATTGAGATCTTAGCCGCATAAGACCAATTCGCATCAAATCATTGAGAGAATCAACATAAGGATTTCGAGTGAAGCCAAAATCGTCACAGAATAACAATACTCATGTTGCACACAGGAGTAGACCTGAAAGACATCCTTTTCAAGCAAATAGTTCCTCCGAAAGATTATCGTAATTACTGTCCTCGTGTGAAAGATCTTATTTCTAAACTTCCTAGTGGGAGTGCATACAGTCGAACAGGAGGGTCCCATACCACTTTTTGATACGAAGGAATGTCCGTTGCGAAACGTGATTTTTTCTCTCACCGTGAAAAGAGTGACAATGGCTCTCACCGTTATCTCCGACCTTTGAAAACATTAAAAGCAATGCAGCAACTCTGACCACCCAGGTTTTGCGTTTTAGCTCGCTAATGGATTTTTTTTTTTTAAATCCGCTACCTCCTCACTGCAATAATTTTAACAAAATACGCAAAGCTAGACACTTCAAAAAACAGTATAATATTCTGATTTCTGTGGCTGAATGGAATCCATGAAACACGATTTGTTGCCATTGTTTAGCTTGTTTCGAGGAAGGTCGGCCTGTGCAAGTAGCTCTTCCTAATGCTGGCAAGTGCCATTACGGTTTTTCTTCGTTGACTGTGTTAGAAAACTAGAAACAGTTAAAGTAGAGCGCGTAGAAATGAGCAAGCTGCATTAGACATTTAGTAGGACTTATTCGGGACACATCCTCGATGAGCTTTTTCAAATGGTACAGGTCAATTCCCTCCACTTCGGATGCCCTTTCCACAGGTTATTTCAGTCGCTTTTTGAATCTCAATATCCGTCAACTCGGTGGCCTTCTCTTCAAGACATGGCCACACTTTCATTGCTATCTGCACACACTCTCCGTTGTGTCCATTAGCTTCATATATGAAACTCCAGGTTTATTGGTACAACAACATACATCGATGAAGGTTTATTTGCTTCAGATGGNGATGCGAAGATCTTCCGCTTTATTATGAAAAAGAGAACAGCAGTACTTTTGTTGAGTTTTTAGTATATTTTTAGACGGCAATTTTAGTCTTCATCTGTTTTGAAGTTTTATCTAATGCATCCAAAGAAGTGAATGAAGAGAGTCATTTTGTGGCAGGATACAGCATCAGCGAACAATTACAGGATCTGTTTTCGGTGTTGTCAATAGTTGCCAGCACATTGCTATGGACGCTGCTTATCATGTCCTGCTCCGGTAAGAAGAAACCCAAAGACGCAACTACGGGTAATAAGCCCACAGGTGAATCGCTTCAGCTCATTCATTAATCTCAAGACTTGTGGTTTATATATAGCCATTAGCCATCATAGCCGTTTACTTTTGATATTGGAAATACGGAAATATCTCGATAATAGTCGGAATTGCATCTCTAAATTTATTCACCCTGAAAGTCACCGAACATCTTGGGAGAAAATTCATTGAGAGGCTATCGACGGCTTTTGCGATAGCTTGTCACAAGACGTCCACTTTTCTTCAATGAGCTTTTGAGAAAGAATTTAGACAATCGTTGACAGCAGATATGACGGATATGAGTTGCCACAAAGGCTCCCTTTGTCGCCCATTTGGCACTCATTTGTTTCGTTGTTGGTCGACTATTTCATATTGATCAAAGCACTTTACAGGTGTTTTTCTTTGCAGGAGACAGCAAGAAGCCAGAAGGAAATCCGCCACCGGCAGGTGCTCCTCCTAATGGCGACCCCTCTAAGCCATCTGCTCCTGCGGCAGCACCACCAATTGCTGATCCTGTAGACGTGAGTTCTTAGTCTAAGCAATCGTGGCTTATGACTATAAAGGTTAGGCTAGTTAGTAAAGGTCTAGTTCATCAAATCTTCATTTTCCAGCTCGTCTCCATTTCTTCCGAAAGCGAGTTATCGAGAATAATGGATAACACAAAATAAAAATTTTGACTACCATGAAAACAAATTGCACCAAAAAAAATGAAGAAATCGTGTCTTGATAGGTGAGGAGATGAGAAATATACGAGCAGACCACTCTGTTGTTGTAGCGCGATTTTTCAAATTGAGTCGGGAAAAGAAGTACACCTTACGGACGAAGAAATGCGAATCTGTCGATAAGTAAGTTAACTTTTGCAAACGAATCACAATATAATTGCAATTAAAAATGCAATTACGAAAGAGAGGCATCGTAGAGTTGGGAGCTCTTTCTTCTATTTATGCATTGGAGGGGACTTGAGGTTTTCTTTCTTTTTCTCTCTTTGATTTTCTATATGTTTTTATCAGTACGATTACGGTCGCGCTTTTGCATAGTCTTGAAATTTGCCAGCTCCACTAGATACGCCACGCATAATGAACAGCCAATAATCCCTTCGCCGCTATTAAATCTTCAATATACTTGAAGATTGCAAAGTGCATGGGACATACTGTAGGCTGATGTAAGCAAGGCATTTATAATCTATAGCAATCAGCATTCAAATTACGGAAGCAAATGGGGCAGGCATGGGAAAACTCCACGACTTAGAGTGCATAATGGAAAACAGTGGTCAGGTTAGGTGTAGAAACAATCGTGTTGGAGCCTGTTGGAGCCTCCAGTTGCAAGTCTGTCTCGAATCGCAATAACTCTGAATTCGTATCGATTTGTTTGAGATTTCACCGTATACCTCACTAAACATTAGTGCGACATTGGGAATTTTCAGCCGTCAACAACATGGATACGCCTTCAGTGGCTGCAATAGCGCAGAATAATTGAACGCAGTCATGGCGCACCCTCATAGCTCTTCGCATTGATGTCAATGATCATTCATTGTTTCGTTGCTTGTAGGAAGGTGGCGACAATTACGAAGACGTGAACATCGGAGGTGGCGAGCCTCCTCCAGCTTAATCAACTGCGTCGAGTAATCGTTCAGCTGGAGAATGATGGACGCGTCACTGCTTTCAATCAGAAAACGCAACATTTTCCAACATTTACATGTGCCATCCAATAAACATTCTCCAGCGCAAGTCAATAAAAAGAGTTGTCTCAGAAACAGTGGACATGGGACAATACGCCAGACTACAGAGGAATAGTGCAGTGATCATCTATCAGTTACAATCTATATTCTTAAATTATGCTCGGAGCGAGTAACTTTTCAGCAACCTACTCACCGTTAGGTGCAAGAGGAACCATTACAGGATAGCGTCCCACCAAAATCCCCATCCCATTCTGGCAAATGCAGCTGAAGCTGGTAGGATTCATCATGTGGGTAAAGGAAAGGATCACCTTGCCATCGTTTTTAAGGGTATGTTTCTGAAAGCGCTTGTTTTACTTAAGAGGTAGTCGTGAATTCGCCACAGTTCAACTATTAAAACCCGCTGCAACCTACGTTTTCCATGCGCTCACAACGACTTACTGGATCAAGATAAATGAGGCTTTTTAAAGTAAACCGACAGCTGAAAAGTTGAGTGCAAATTCAACGGATGGGTAATGAGTTGCAACTTATATCTTCGGCGGCCATGAACGTTTCGTCGGTCTCTGTGGAGTCTTTCATATATCCGGACTTACTATTGAGACGGCGCAACTGTCCAACAAGATTCTCGGTGCAATATTTGCCCCAAATTTGCAGCAGTTTGCGGAAGTCGGAATAATTTTTCTGTTTGAAAAAAATCCTTTCTTTTTCTTGAAAAACTTAAATTTATGAACGCTTAGTGGTGAATCATTGCAGGAAAATGAACCTAAATGTTGTAGCATTTCTCGCCAGAAATATCTGTCATGCAGCTCTTGGACATGAATACGCAGACCACGCGCAACTTCCAGTTTCAAACATCACAAACAACAAGAAGCAACAAAAGAAACAACCAATGTTAGGGAAACAGCAACTCGCGGGAGCTTCGCAAATCACTTCCGTCAATTTTCATTGCTTTTTCAACCACCGGAGTCGGTTTCATCCCTTCAAAACATCCAAAACCAGATTGTCACATTTGACTACCACCGCAAGTTTTGTCACATATATCATAATTTACTAGAGGGCAATATACTTCATCGACCTGAAACATTCACTCGATGACCCGAAACAATTTTCTCAATTTGAACGTCTTTCTCTAATTGTTATTATTAATGTTTTTGCTCAATTCAGAATAGTTCAGATTACAGCCATCGCAGTACAATAGATACTACGTTCTATCACAAGCGTACATCAATCTGTGCATAGCGGCATTCTGAACGAACTTAACAGGAATTTGACAGCTTTAGATGCTTCAGTCTATTCTCAATCTGTCTCAAACGCCTGGAGCGGCGCATAGTGTGGGAATGCAAATGCCTGATTGCTATAGAATTGGAAGACAGTCCCTGCTTATAATAACAAGTTGTCTTTGTTGACCTCCGAATACTGCTTGAATTTGCGTAATTTCCAGGATATCTGCAAAGTTTCGGGCAGTTTAGTGCTGCTGCATATCTCAGTGATCCATGCGACTGAGAAATCGCAACCTCGTAGCTTTCACTGCGGCGCTTCCAAATGGTTCATTTATTTGGAGCACATGACCCCGAGCAGTGTGATCTTTTCTGGAAAAATTTGAGAGCCGACAGTTCTGCGATGAGTGTGCAATGTGGATGTGTTTATGAGCTGTCACATGTTCACCCCTGAGCGGCATATTTCCATCTAATAATAAGTGTGTTTAGCTGCAACTTTGGAAAAACACTGCTTCAAAATGCGGAATCTTTCCTTGTTGAGCCGCGGTTGAAGCCATCGGTGATTCCGCCACAGCAGAAGCTCAGAAGGCTGATGTGCGCCGTAGCTGATTCATACTGCCACATTTCAAGTTCAACCATTATCAGTCTCAAAGTGCACTCTCTGCAGCCTTATCCCTTGCTGAAATTATCAGCCATGAAATAGATGCCTCAATACTGTTTTCACAAAAGTGGTGCAACACATAAGTAACATTAAATGAATGTATGGGTTTGTTCAATATGGACAGAGACATTCAAATTTATTAACTATTGACATATATACAGTGCACATAAAAGCGATTTTGTGATGTGCTTATTTGCAAGAAGGTTTATGGGTGGGTTTTGGGTAGCGGGCTTGACACATCGTGAATTTCTTGTCACATTCGCATAAGGCTCTCTTGCACGCCGATTGTCCTGCTGAAAACACAATCTAGAACATATGGAAAACAGATATACATAGCCTCAGCTCTAAGACTGTCCAATAATAGCTTCAGAGTGCGTCTGATTCTCTGGTCGTATATTTTTGAAGAGGGAAACAAATGTGATGGCGAAAACTGCGAGGGAATAGCAGAAGGATTAGGTGCTCTATCCTGTTTCATTACCTCAACTAAGAACCTTAGTTGAATCAGACATCGCATGTTAACAAAGATAAGAAAATTCAGCAGCTAATGAAAAAGGCAGAAAGTGTTTTGAAGGGAGATGTATTTGTTCTGAAGGAAGCATAGAGCGGTCAAATCATGATGCCTTCAGAATTTAAGATTTTAGTGTTGCGGTACAGCGTCACTGTAATTACTTCATTCCACAAAAAATCCTGGAGAACCAAACTAGAGTGACATCGTAGGTGACACCCTCAACAAGGATAGAATTTCATTTTGAGCAAAACTTCCATCAATTGTCAATATCAAATATATGGCTCGTTTCGGGACGAATAAAGGAATTTCTGCGCTTTTTAGACAACGTTAGTCGCACTGCCGCAAGGCCATATTCCTCTCTTCTTTTGCCTTCCAACTGGGCTCCCAACTGAAGAAATTTTCAAACATATTTGTAATAATAATGCAGAAAAAATCGATACATCTGCAAAAAATGGCGCTATTGATGCAATCCCATTGATACGCAGTGAAGTAGAGTAGGGGAGACGATGAGCATCCATGCTTCACTATTGCGTCTCCATAGCAGTTATCGTGACGCATACAACACCTGTAAGTTCGCTTTAGGCGAGAGTTTAGAGCCCGACCTTCTCAACAGTGTTATAAGTTCAACACCTACTGTAACAAAGAGATAGATCTCTTTGCGGAACCATATCGAAAAACTGTTCAGTAGCTAGCGTCTACTGTTTTCTAACCCTAGAATGTTATGCCCTCATTTACAAAACTGACACTGCGGTCTTCTTGGTTCAGTGCTTTATGATACCCAGGACGGAAATTTTATATGCGATGAAAAGAATAGCAGGCAAGGAAAAGTTAAATGTAATGAAGACCATAGTGAACGATGCTGTCCGAATAATCTGCAGCCTGCCCAAAAACAACATATTAAATCTTTCTGACAGCGTTCATGGGAAACAGGAGGGACATAAGGCGTGGAAAGGGGTAGAGGGGGGAAGGGAGGGAGAGGTATGGCAGAAATAGTACGACTAGCTGACGGTACTTCCAAGCGTCTGTTGTCAAAGTAACAAAATGGCGCAACAGCGATTGTCTCTAGGATCTAATCCAAAGAAGTACCCGTGATGAATATAATACGCGGTATATACACGCAGAATATAATGCAAATGAGAAATCTAGCACAAAGATAGAACAGATCAGACTCAGGCACCGCGCAATAACTGTCCCATAGTGCACCTGATGAATTGCTCCGCATCTAGCGATGTCCTTTTCGCATTGCCGTCGCGTTTGATCTCACCTTGTTTTCTTCCTACATTCTATGTGATAATTTTCGTCCACTCACTCCTATTGGTCATAATGGATTCTGTACGAATTGAGCACGAACACTGAAGGATATCTTGCCTGTCGCAAAAAAAAAAAACACGAATAATACAATTCGTTCCAGGAAGCGATACTATTGAGAGAAATTTCAGGAGATTAAAGTCTAAGTCTTAAAGAGAAGAGAGGAAATAACGAACTCGTCAATGCCGTCAACCGGTATTCCTGAGCCTCCGAATCCGCAGTAGCAACCATATCCGTTGTAGACAAGCGCATTATAATGAAGAACGCATTCGGCCATCCCCTGCATATTCCACATCGCCCTGCTTGATGGNTAGACAGCTGCTCACTTATATGCGATTGAGACGAAAAGTCCATTTGAACCTGTGCAGATATTGCAGCAGTCTCCTGCACGCTTCTTGCAGAAACAGTAGCGACTGTGAGCAGTAGTAACCCGAACACGTTCATCTGAAACGAAAAAGCGAATAGCGATGTTTCTTTGGACGTTGTTGCGAGTCGTCGCATAATTCTATTCCTCTACTCTAGTTACCAAAAGCAACGCATGCATAATGAACCGTTTGACCCTGCAAAGAATGCCCCAGCAAGCACTTGGGTTACTTTCCAACCAACCCAAAAGATCTGGTGATCGTAAGAGTCCCAGAGTCGGTTTTTTAGACATTTTAGTTTCTACTTCTCACGGTGTAGCGGGTTGCAAAAGAACCTAAATGAACTACTTCAAACAGCAGCGAAGCGATCAAATCCGAACACATCAAAGTGATAGCCCAGCAGCGGTGTCCGTACAGTAAAGACTTATCGCTTCGTGATACTATATAAGCAGCATCGAGACAATGCCCTCCTTAGCTCTTATCAAAGAAAATCACGCGATATTTAGTTGCTGCATTAGTGTGCTAATTTTTTTTTGCTCAGGAAGGCATTTATTGCTGTCTGTACCATGATCAAAGTAACTGATAAAGGACTGAAAAGGTGAACTGATAAAAGACGAAAGGGAAAATTCGGCCATTGAAGCTGACGTCATTCTCACTTCTGTGTAGCGTTTTTTGTCATCTTCAAATTCGTAAGCTATCAACAATAAGGAAATGGTAAACTAGTCAGCGAAAGCGGCCGAAATTTTCGACGGAATGAATTGTGCAAAAATCACACATAGCGTCAGACGGCGATTGCTTTTTCCGGACGTAGCGCAAAAGTCACAGATGCAAATAAGATTGCTTGAATGCTGTTGAGGGTTTTCGATGACTGACAGGCAGAAGTGCAGAAGGAGTTGCCAAAAGGGCTATTCAGAGATTTCGAGGCTTGACAGATACAAAAAAAGGTGGTCTTCAGATGGTCTCACGAGCCAGGGGTTTGAATCTGGCCATTATGAACCAGAGTTAAAGACGTTTTTAACGAGCCAATTGAATCGGTCTTCAGCAACCGAAGATATCTGGGTAAAATAACAGGAGTGGTGGAAAATACGTGTCTTCCACCGGTCTTCGGAAGAAGATTGAGCTAACCACCGAAAAGTAGCAGGGTTATCCAAATGAGCTACCAACGTACGATGAATTGGTGGGGAGCAAGAAGGAAACGGAAGAGTTCAAATCGAGGGTTGGAGAGACCTAGCACTAGTGGAAGAGAGGCTACAAACGCTGAAGGAGACAGAACATGACGAGAGCTACTTGTAGGTATGGAGGGATAGGAGCTACAAAAGAGATACGGAGATACGAACAGGAATGCAAATAACCAAGCAGTTTCCTTGAAGTAGAAGAGAGAGGAGAAGAAGCAATAATGTCCCTGTAATGTAAGCCAGAAGAATCAGGAGCAGCAAATAGGCGGCTTTAAGGTTCGCAGATCAAAGAAGAGGTAAAGATATAAGAGTAGCTGCCCCGGGATACATCACACCAGTACACCTGCACAGTGCTGACCCTTTGGAACGGAGAGGTTTTTCTGATTCAAATGGAGGGGGATAGACAACCAGTTCCACCCGCCATTAGGCTTACCATCATGGTCAAATGTCATGCACGGAAACGCGAGAGAATCTCTAGCGGGGCCGTCTGTGACAAATGAAAGTTATCTGGAAGCTAAAAATACTCTCGCACTGAATTTTGGAGTCAAGTGGCATTTAAATAGGACCTTGTGGAATTTGCCTTAAATGACCGAGCTTAGTAAGTTTGCTGAAACATTGTCAAAAGCATGCACGCAGTTGAAGGTACTGAAGGCGCCACTCGACAACGCACCGCTAGCATTGAGCATATTACAGGAATTCCCCCTCCGACACTCGGGAAATGGTGCCGGAGAAGGGATCACGAGAATGGAAAATAGACTCGGTTTGGGAGCTGCTGCAGGAGTATGTGAAAAGAAAAAAGGAAGTGAGATGGCGATGAGACGATGAGTATTGTATTGTAGACGGCGAGTAAGGGTCAGCCAATGCGCGATGAAACGCTCAGGTGGTGATACGGTTTAACGCAATGGTGGAGCAATCCCGATTTAAAATATATAAGGAGTTGAACTGTACCTTTTGCGAATGCCTTGGGCACAACGCCGAAAAATGAATGGCAGGGGTTCGAGTCGAAGATCGACAGAAAATCCTCCGTCTCAAGCAAAGCTAGCTCCGGTGTCCAGGTCAGAGTCACAGAAGCCGAGAGTTTTTCCACCCATAGTGCTGTCACTGCCAAAATCAGGATTGCAGCGTAATGTGTAAGAGCTTAAGTCCTGAGTGGAGAGGAGAGAAAAGAATATCAATTCTAGGAGAGGTAGGTGAAAGTGGGAACCCGGTGGTTTCACCTTGAACTGAACTGAGCGGCGAAAGGAGGAATAAGAAGAGGCCGCCGCGGGATGAGGAGATTTACAGTTTTTCAGATAGATCAGATGGTGCTGACAAAGATGAGAAAGAATGATGCACACCTTTCTACCAAACGGCGTAACCGAGAGGTCAGGGTGTCGCGTACTAGTATACGCAAAGAATTCCCAAATTGGCGAGTATTGTTTCAGAGTTTGAAGTTAAGGGTCAAACTGTAGATGCGTTGAACAACGAGAAGCAATTTCGAGTTGAGGAGAAAATAAGCGTTGGCGGACAGTCACAAGAACCGGGACAGAAGACGGATTCTTTGGCGATACAATCGGTGAAGGAAACACGTGGTCAGCCAACAGATCCGCCACCAGACGCAATCGATAGCCTTCGGGCTGAAGCTGACCGACTCTTCGATGTGGTCAAGGAGGACTACATTATCGATAAATTGAATAGGGCGAAAACTGATGCAGAATTGAGTCTTGTCGAACATC
>JAARMF010000545.1:30001-45271 GCA_022844705.1 Toxascaris leonina | reverse complement strand
AAAAAAAGGTGGTCTTCAGATGGTCTCACGAGCCAGGGGTTTGAATCTGGCCATTATGAACCAGAGTTAAAGACGTTTTTAACGAGCCAATTGAATCGGTCTTCAGCAACCGAAGATATCTGGGTAAAATAACAGGAGTGGTGGAAAATACGTGTCTTCCACCGGTCTTCGGAAGAAGATTGAGCTAACCACCGAAAAGTAGCAGGGTTATCCAAATGAGCTACCAACGTACGATGAATTGGTGGGGAGCAAGAAGGAAACGGAAGAGTTCAAATCGAGGGTTGGAGAGACCTAGCACTAGTGGAAGAGAGGCTACAAACGCTGAAGGAGACAGAACATGACGAGAGCTACTTGTAGGTATGGAGGGATAGGAGCTACAAAAGAGATACGGAGATACGAACAGGAATGCAAATAACCAAGCAGTTTCCTTGAAGTAGAAGAGAGAGGAGAAGAAGCAATAATGTCCCTGTAATGTAAGCCAGAAGAATCAGGAGCAGCAAATAGGCGGCTTTAAGGTTCGCAGATCAAAGAAGAGGTAAAGATATAAGAGTAGCTGCCCCGGGATACATCACACCAGTACACCTGCACAGTGCTGACCCTTTGGAACGGAGAGGTTTTTCTGATTCAAATGGAGGGGGATAGACAACCAGTTCCACCCGCCATTAGGCTTACCATCATGGTCAAATGTCATGCACGGAAACGCGAGAGAATCTCTAGCGGGGCCGTCTGTGACAAATGAAAGTTATCTGGAAGCTAAAAATACTCTCGCACTGAATTTTGGAGTCAAGTGGCATTTAAATAGGACCTTGTGGAATTTGCCTTAAATGACCGAGCTTAGTAAGTTTGCTGAAACATTGTCAAAAGCATGCACGCAGTTGAAGGTACTGAAGGCGCCACTCGACAACGCACCGCTAGCATTGAGCATATTACAGGAATTCCCCCTCCGACACTCGGGAAATGGTGCCGGAGAAGGGATCACGAGAATGGAAAATAGACTCGGTTTGGGAGCTGCTGCAGGAGTATGTGAAAAGAAAAAAGGAAGTGAGATGGCGATGAGACGATGAGTATTGTATTGTAGACGGCGAGTAAGGGTCAGCCAATGCGCGATGAAACGCTCAGGTGGTGATACGGTTTAACGCAATGGTGGAGCAATCCCGATTTAAAATATATAAGGAGTTGAACTGTACCTTTTGCGAATGCCTTGGGCACAACGCCGAAAAATGAATGGCAGGGGTTCGAGTCGAAGATCGACAGAAAATCCTCCGTCTCAAGCAAAGCTAGCTCCGGTGTCCAGGTCAGAGTCACAGAAGCCGAGAGTTTTTCCACCCATAGTGCTGTCACTGCCAAAATCAGGATTGCAGCGTAATGTGTAAGAGCTTAAGTCCTGAGTGGAGAGGAGAGAAAAGAATATCAATTCTAGGAGAGGTAGGTGAAAGTGGGAACCCGGTGGTTTCACCTTGAACTGAACTGAGCGGCGAAAGGAGGAATAAGAAGAGGCCGCCGCGGGATGAGGAGATTTACAGTTTTTCAGATAGATCAGATGGTGCTGACAAAGATGAGAAAGAATGATGCACACCTTTCTACCAAACGGCGTAACCGAGAGGTCAGGGTGTCGCGTACTAGTATACGCAAAGAATTCCCAAATTGGCGAGTATTGTTTCAGAGTTTGAAGTTAAGGGTCAAACTGTAGATGCGTTGAACAACGAGAAGCAATTTCGAGTTGAGGAGAAAATAAGCGTTGGCGGACAGTCACAAGAACCGGGACAGAAGACGGATTCTTTGGCGATACAATCGGTGAAGGAAACACGTGGTCAGCCAACAGATCCGCCACCAGACGCAATCGATAGCCTTCGGGCTGAAGCTGACCGACTCTTCGATGTGGTCAAGGAGGACTACATTATCGATAAATTGAATAGGGCGAAAACTGATGCAGAATTGAGTCTTGTCGAGCATCATCAAAGGCTTTCAGATGCCGACAAGAAGGCAAGTAGGCTACATATTCAGATGTGCGAAGTAGATGATGTTCATACTCTGCAGGTGGAGACTGAAGATCTTAGAAGGAGTATCGTTGAAAAATAAAGTCTAAATGACAAGTTACGCAATCAAATGGAAGATACAGCGCATACGAAATCTGAAATGCCAGTGGGAGGAACAGAATGCTATATGACTGATCCACGTGTTTGTAGCGGTCTGGAAATTTGGCTGAAATTCGAAGCAGAGAAGATTGCGAACAACACGGGGGAAGGGCATCCAAAATACGAAGCGGAAAGGGTTCAGGTAACGAGGATTGAAGTGAAATAGCCGGTAATTGGAAAAGGAGAAAAAATGGTGCTTGAGTAATAGTGCAGCGGAACAAGTCCTTAACCCATACTGATCTGGAAATCGTTGCCTTACGATTAGCTTTGCCCGTTTCTGCAGGTAATGGTGAGATGAGCACACGTTGAGCTTAAGAGAGTAGTGTAGACAAAATATTGAGAAAGCCAGAAGTTGGAGAGGTGAAACACTGAATGTGAGGAGTGATGCAACGAACTTCAACTCCGTAGTACAATGTACAACAACAGTTGTTTATGGCGCAGCCAGGGGTAACTACGCCCCCATCGCCATGCGAGGACAACCCACCCAATCCAAAACCTCTCACGAACTTTTAGAGTGGTTGGCTGAAGCGTCACCACTAGTCGCTACAAATGAGAAATTGAGGGAAGAAGAAATAAATTGCATAAAATCACTCGTAAGGCCGGATGGCGATAGCCTATTGCGGATGTAGCGCAAAAATCACAAGTGCAAATAGGATTGCTTGAATGCTATTCAGAGCGTTCGGTGACTGACAGGCAAAATTGCAGAAGGAGTTGCTGAAAGGGCTACTCAGAAGCTTCGAGGACAGACAGCTACAGAAAAGCAGGTCTTCACAATATGAGTGATTACCTCAAGATTTTATTCTCTTGCATTCCTCAAACCGCATAATCAATAGAAGGCTTTCGAATGTGTTTTATACCGTTTCAAATTGCAGCTAAATCTTAGGGATCTTATGATGAGAATGTCAGATGAATCTGAAGATTTTCTTGTTGAAGCACGTCGAAAGGGACTCATCGCAAAAAAAAAATGTCGAGCAGAATCACGTGACACTGATTAAACTGCAGCAAATTTTAGCACTAAAACGCTTGTAGTATAGCTGACAAAAAAAAGCACAACAACAAAGCACCTAATCTTGACAATGAAAGGCGATAACAGCACCAGAAGGACAAGCAGTTAATTTGTCGCAGTTGAGAAAAAAAATTGATTTGCACATTCATTCTGCTTGCAAAAAAACATCGAACATTTTGCTCTTTAGCGACGCCATCGCAATTTCGGCTGATATGTTGATCACAAGGAGGCAGGTGTTTAGCCATAAAACAAGCTTGAGGCAAACTTCTACCACTCGTCCTTACCGCTGTTCCTCCCACCCTCCGAGTGGATCTCCATGCGTTACACTTCTGCGTAAAGGAATACATATGGGCTTCTCTTCCGGTCATCCAAATCGTTCACTTGCATCAGTCCATCTTCAGCGCTATTGGCATATACGGACCTGCGAAACACATTACGTTAAGATCGATATGTGGTTGTTCCTACGTTTCAGAGTCAGTGTGTGTATATTGATACATAGCGTCTATGCTTAGATGCACACATTCATGCTATAGCTGTGCGCATGCGTGCTTGCGGCCGACATATCCGGTTTTCAGTAGGTTGAATGCTAAACAATACAAAGGTCAATTAGCTTAAAACGGTTCATGAAAACCGAAACATTTTGTGTCTCGACGGTATGTCTGGGAAGGCCGTTCCTGAGACGAATAACTCTGAGTTGGGTGCTAGAAAAGATCCTATTGGTGGAGCATACTTTCATGTTTCAACTGTAAGCTGAGCTCACAACAGCGTTATGAGCAAGAGATATACTGCAAGTGTTTATGAGCAACTGAAATATGTGTTTTTCCGGCATTTTCCGGGCGCTGGAGTAGCGTTCAGCATCTAGAATGGCCACGGAAATTCTACGAAAGGCGCCCACTTATGTCTGGTTCAATTTCAAATCCCTCTGTCATATCGCACTTGCGCTAATCTCACAGTGCTTGCAGTGAGGCTTTCGAGGTTTTCATCAATTTCCGTGTTTTTAACGCTCCTAAATGCATTAGTAGAAGCTCGTACTTTTCTTTTTGCACTCTGCTTGTTAAACTGTCAATGACAATGACGGCAAAAAAAGTGCAAATCAGTTTTTTTTCTTCCCAACTGCGACAAATTAACTACTCATCCTTCTGAGACTGTTATCGCTTCTCATTATTAAGATTAAGTCCTTCATTGTTGTGCACTTTTGTTCTATCGGCTATACTACAGGCGTTTTTGTGCTCAAATATGCTGCTCTTTAATCAGCGTCATGTGATTCTGCTGGACATTTTTTTTACAACGAGTTCCTTTTTAACATGCGTCCACAAGAAAACCTTCAGATTCATCGAAAATCCTCATCACCAAATTCCGAAGGTTCAGCTGCTGCTTCTTCAAGCGGTGTAAAACACTTTTGATAGTCCTTTATTGAATAATCCACTCGATGGCCCTTGATCATACTCATATGCACGAGAATAACGCACTCAGATAACCACTTAGAATGCGATGGGCGATTCTTGAGGTAGTACTGGTCTGGGAGATAAAAGGGAGGAACAATTCCACGATGATGCGAAATCAGTGCAAACTTGGAGCAAAAGTAAGAATTCGAAGGAGAATTAAATGTACATGCCTTTTGTACCCAGCTTCCCATTCAATCCTACCCAATTTTTTTTTTGTGTTCATCCAAATGGTGCGGAAAATTTGTGCAGGTCGGTCGTTTCAGCTGAGATACTGTGACATTATGGTTGATAGCCTGTGAACTTGAAAATGAGAAAAACGCTGAAGTGCATAATGCGTTAACTTCTACGACATAATTTTCACTTTCATCTTTTATTGAGTCCAAAAACCATCTTTTCAATCTTTTTATCAGTCACATCAATTACAGAAATGACAGCAATAAATGCCTTTCTGAGCAAAAAATAGCACACTAATGCAGTAAATGAATATCGGGTTATTTGGTTTGATAAGCACTATCTATACAGTGTCACGAAGCGATAAGTATTTACTCTACTGACACCGCTGCTGGGCTACCACTTTGACGTGCTCGGACTTGATCACCAGTTCATTTAGGTTCTTTTGCAACCCGCTATAGTGTGAGAAGTAGAAATTAAAATGTCTAAAAACCCGACCCTGGGACTCTCACGATCATCAGATCTGTTGGGTTGGTTGTAAGTAATCCAAGTACTGCTGCAGCATTCTTTGCAGGGTCAAACGGTTCATTATGCATGCGTTGCTTTTGGTAACTAGAGTAGAGGAATAGAATTATGCGACGACTCGCAACAACCTCCAAACAAACATCGCTTTTCGCTTTTTCGTTTCAGATGAACGTGTTCGGGTTACTTCTGCTCACAGTCGCTACTGCTTCTGCAAGAAGCGTGCAAGACCCTGCTCCAATAGGCGCACGGGTTCAAACGGACTTTTCATCTCAATTGTACAGTGTAGTGCAGCAGCTTGACCCCGATAATTCCTCTCTTTTGGCATCAAGCAGGGCGATGTGGAACATGCAGGGGATGGCCCAATGCGTTCTACATTATAGTGCGCTTGTCTACAACGGATATGGTTGCTACTGCGGATTCGGAGGCTCAGGAACACCGGTTGACGCCATTGACGAGTTCGTTATTTCCTCTCTTCGCTTTAAGGCTGAGACTTTAATCTCCTGAAATTTCTCGCAGTAGTATCGCTTCCTGGAACGAATTATATTGTTCGTGTTTTTTTTTGCGACAGGCAAGATATCCTTCAGTGTTCGTGCTCAATTCGCACTAAATCCATTATGACCAATAGGAGTGAGTGGACGAAGATTACCACATAGAACAAAGGAAGGAAACAAGGTGAGATGCGAAACAAGGAAACTATGAGAAAGTTATTGCGCGATGCCTGAGTCTCATCTTTTCTATCTTGGTGTTTAATTTCTCATTTACATTATATTCTGCGTGTAAATACTGCGCATTATATTCATTGCGGGTACTTCTTTGGATTAGATCCTTGAGACAGTCGCTGCTGTGTCATTTTGTTGTATTGACAAAAGACCCTTGGAAGTGCCGTCAGCTAGTTGTTCTATTTCTGCCACCCCTTTCCCTCCCTTTCCCCTTCTACCCATTTCCAACCACAGCATCGTTCACTATTGTCTTCATTACATTTAACTTTTCATTGCCTGCTCTTCCTTTCATCACAAATAAAATTTCCTTCTTGGGTGTCATAAAGCACTGAACCAAGAAGACCGCAGTGACAATTTTGTAAATGATGGCATAACATTCTAGAGTTAGAAAGCAATAGACGCTAGCTACTGAACAGTTTTTCGATGTGGTTTCGCAAAGAGATCTATCTCTTTGTTACAGTTGAACTTATAACGCTGTTGAGAAGGTCGACGTGGTTTCGTCTAACTCGAACCTTGCAGGTGTTGTATGCATCACGATAACTGCTACGGAGATGCAATAGTGAAGCACGGATGCCCATCGTCTCCACAACTCTACTTCACTGCGTACCAATGGGATTGCATCAATAGCGCCATCTTTTGCAAACGTATCGAGTTTTTTCTACATTATTATTACAAATATATTTGAAAATTTCTTCGTTTGGGAGTTCAATTGGGAGTAAAAAGAAGAGGGGAATATGGCCTTCCGGCAATGCGACTAATGTCGTCTAAAAGCCGCAGAAATTTTTTTGTTGGTCCCGAAACGAGCCATATATTTGATATTGACAATTGATGGAAGTTTTGCTCAAAATGAAATTCTATCCTTGTTGAGGGTGTCACCTACGATGTCACTCTAGTTTGGTTCTCCAGGATTTTTTGTGGAATGAAGTAATTACAGTGACGCTGTACCGCAACACTAAAATCTTAAATTCTGAAGGCATCATGATTTGACCGCTCTATGCTTCCTTCAGAACAAATACATCTCCCTTCAAAACACTTTCTGCCTTTTTCATTAGCTGCTGAATTTTCTTATCTTTGTTAACATGCGATGTCTGATTCAACTAAGGTTCTTAGTTGAGGTAATGAAACAGGATAGAGCACCTAATCCTTCTACTATTCCCTCTTAGTTTTCGCCATCACATGTGTTTCCCTCCTCAAAAATATACGACCAGAGAATCAGACGCACTTTGAAGTTATTATAGAACGGCGTTAGAACTGAGCCTATGTATATCTGATTCCCGTATGTTCTAGATTATGTTTTCAGCAAGACAATCGGCGTGCAAGAGAGCCTTATGCAAATGTGACCAGAAGTTCACGATGTGTCAAGCTCGCTATCTAAAACCCACCCATAAACCTCCCTGCAAATAAGCATATCACACAATCGCTTTTATGTGCGCTGTATATATGTCATTAATTGGTAAATATAAATATCTCTGTCCGTATTGAACAAACCGCTACATTCATTTGATGTTTGTTACTTATGTGTTGCACCACTTTTGTGAAAACAGTATTGATGCATCTATTTCATGGCTGATAATTTCAGCAAGGGATAAGGCTGCAGAGCTTTGACTTCGACCAGTGCACTTTGAGACCTATAATGGTTGAACTTGAAATGTGGCGGTATAAATCAGCTACGACGCACATCAGTTTTCTGAGCTTCTACTGTGGCGGAATCACTGATGGCTTCAACCGCGGCTCAGCAGGGAAAGATTCCGCATTTTGAAGCAGTGTTTTCCCAAAATTGCAGCTAAAGACGCTTATTAATAGATGGAAATGTGCCGCACAGGGGTGAACATGTGACAGCTCATAAGCACATCCACATTGCACACTCATCGCAGAACTGTCGGCTCTCAAATTTTTCCAGAAATGATCACGCTGCTCGGGGTCATGTGCTCCAAATAAATGAACCATTTGGAAGCGCCGCAGTGAAAGCTACGAGGTTGCGATTTCTCAGTCGCATGGATCACTGAGATATGCAGCAGCACTAAACTGCCCGAAACTTTGCAGATATCCTGGAAATTACGCAAATTCAAGCAGTATTCGGAGGTCAACAAAGATAAGTTGTTATTGTAAGCAGTGACTGTCTTCCAATTCTACAGCAATCAGGGATTTGCATTCCCGCGCTATAAGCCGCTTCAGGCGAGACAGATTGGGAATAGACTGAAGCAGCTAAAGCTTTCAAATTCCTGTTGAGTTCATTCAGAATGCCGCTATGCACAGATTGATGTACGCTTGTTATAGAACGTAGTATTTATTGTACTGCGACGGCTGTAATTTGAACTATTTTGAATTGAGCAAAAACGTTAATGATAACAATCAGAGGAAGACGTTTCAATGAAGAAAATTGCTTCAGGTCAACGAGTGAATTTTTCAGGTCGATGAAATATATCGCCATCTTGTAAATTATGATATAAGTGACGAAACTTGCGGTGGTGGTCAAATATTTTTTGGATGTTTTGAAGGGACGAACGCCAACTCCGGTGGTTAAAAAAGCAATGAAAATTGACGGCAGTGATTTGCGAAGCTCCCGCGGGTTGCTGTTTCCGTAACATTGATTGTTCCTTTTGTTGCCTCTTGTTGTTTGTGACGCTTGAAACTGGAAGTTGCGCGTGGTCTGCATATAGGACTCATGTCCAAACCAAATGGATTTTTCTTTTTTCAAGAGAAAGTGGGACAGGGCAGGTGTGACAGTTGCTGCATTAAGTGCTACAAAGGCGCAACGAGAAAGGTAGTAGTTTCGGGCATAAACATCTGCGTCTAGCGTTGCAACTTTGTTATACTTGCCTTCGCTTGATGGCTTTTCGTTTTTAATTTGACGACACTTCATCCATCACCGGTCGTTGATTTCGCCATTCGGCCAGGAGACAAATTTCTATATGCAGTAGTCTGCAGAACAAACGGTCACTTTTCACGACAACTGTTATTCTTTGTTCAATTCCCACTACTTTTGAAGAATTCGAGCTTTTACAGTTAAGGCTAGTTTCCAGTACGTGCTCAGCGAGAAAAAAAATGACCTACATCAGACTCGAGCGGAATTTCAGAATATGTCTCAGCTCATGCCAAATGGTAGAGGGGGTGCGTGTTGTGGCATTTACGATCTCTTTTTTGTCTATGCAAAGCTCACAGCAATTCCCGAGTATCATAGCTAAGGGCTGCCTGATCGGTATTTCTGGCAAGAAATGCTACAAAATTTAGGTTCATTTTCCTACATTGAATCACCACTAAGCGTTCATAAATTCAAAATTTTCAAGAAAGACAAAGAACTTTTTTCAAACAGAAAGATTATTCCGACTTCCGCAAACTGCTGGAAATCTTGGTCAAATACTGCACCGAGGATCTTGTTGGACAGTGAGAAGAGTTCCGCCGTCCCAATAGTAAGTCTAGATATGTGAAAGACTCCACAGAAACCGACGAAACGTTCATGGCCGTCGAAGATATAAGTTGTAACTTGTCGCGATTACTCGCGAATTTAAGAGGTTGTAGAATTGGGAAGTTCTGTAACAAATGTTCGAGCAATGTTAATTGCAAAGGAATGTTAAATTTGCATTTGAAGGGGTGCTGAAAGCTAAAAGCTCTCACAAAGAACGGACCTCTCACAGAGAAAAACGCCGGAAATACGGCGTCGTGAGTGCAAAGAGACGAGAGAAGCGGCCCTTATACAAAGAGAAATGTCGAAGAGACGGCATTAGATGTTGATGAGGCTGACTATCTTGGCATGAATACTAAAAAGAGTCATGAGAGAAAGGTGTATATATATAGCTCGGTTCTAGAGAGAAGCGACAGATAACCCAACGCGTCGACGAAGGGACCTTGAAGAAATTCTGTTTTTTCATGCTTCACGTTACCCATTTACTAGCTTATAGTTGTGTTGTGTCTTTAGTGGTTAAGTTGCGGCGATTGTTAGGCTTCGTGTGGGAAATCCTATGTGTGCAGTTGCGCTACTCCATCGTGGGCAATTCTTTTGCGTTTGGGGTAACAAGACTTTGAGGATTAGGCAAATGACTGTAGAAATTTAAGCTATTGTCATCGTTGAGGTGCTTTGGGCAGAACAAATACTGAATTCATGAAATTGCGTAATATTATTAATGTTGTGTTGCGTATCCCTTCGAACCTTATGATCGTCGCGGTGCCTTTTACCCTCCCCCCCACATCACTCATCTTGTATTTACATAACATTATTAATGTTTTGTGCGTAACCCGTCATGCGTTTGCGTCATCCATTATGCGTCTGTCGTGGTATGTGTGCCGGAGCGATTCACCTACGGGCTTGTTACCCGTGGTCGCGTCTTTGGGTTTCTTCTTACCGGAGCAGGACATGATAAGCAGCGTCCATAGCAATGTGCTGGCAACTATTGACAACACCGAAAACAGATCCTGTAATTGTTCGCTGATGCTGTATCCTGCCACAAAATGACTCTCTTCATTCACTTCTTTGGATGCATTAGATAAAACTTCAAAACAGATGAAGACTAAAATTGCCGTCTAAAAATATACTAAAAACTCAACAAAAGTACTGCTGTTCTCTTTTTCATAATAAAGCGGAAGATCTTCGCATCTAAAGCAAATAAACCTGTACGTAGTTGCTCTAATAAACCTGGAGCAATTCATAGGTGAACACTTCGTAGGTAACGCTGATCTGAGCGGAAAAAAAAACTTACCAGAAAGAAATAGCAAACTTTACGGAGAGTAAAAAAAGCACAGATTTGGCATACCCAACATTTCGAATGAAATAAATATGCATACGTTTTGTAACTGTCAGGTTTAAATTTAATTCAGGTTAAAGAAAAAAACGAGAATATTTCGTGGAAAATCTTGGTTGCTTTTGCTGACTTCCGAAGTCATTAGTCTACCATTTCCTTATTGTTGCTAGCCTATGGACCTGAAGATAACAACAAACGCAATGCAAAAGTGAGAACGGCGTCCGCTTCGATGGTAGAATTTTCTCTTTCGTCTTTTATCAGTCCAAAAACCACTTTTAATCATTTTATCAACCAATTCGATCGCGGTAATGATGGCAATAAATACCTTTCCGAGCAAAAAAAAAAAAAATAGCACACTAATGCAGCAAACAAATATCGGGTGATTTGCTTTGATAAGAGCTAAACAAGGTATTTTCTCGGCACTGCGTATATAGTACCCCACGAAATGATAAATTTTCGCTGTGCCCACACTGCTGCTGAGCTATCACTTTGATGTGGTCGGACTTGATCACTTCGCTGCTGTTTGAAGTAGTTCATTTAGGTTCTTTTCCAATCCCCTACACCGTGAGAAGTAGAAACTAAAATGTCTAAAAACCCGACTCTGGGACTCTCACGATCATCAGATCTTTTGGGTTGGTTGGAAACTAACCCAAGTGCTTGCTGGGGCATTCTTTGCAGGGTCAAACGGTTCATTATGCATGCGTTGCTTTTGGTAACTAGAGTAGAGGAACAGAATTATGCGACGACTCGCAACAACGTCCAAAGAAACATCGCTATTCGCTTTTTCGTTTCAGATGAACGTGTACCGGTTACTACTGCTCACAGTTGCTACGGTTTCTGCAAGAAGCGTGCAGGAGACTGCTGCAATATCTGCACAGGTTCAAACGGACTTTTCGTCTCAATCGCATGTAATGGAGCAACAGTTTTACTTCGATAATTCCTCGCTTTTGGCATCAAGCAGGGCGATGTGGAACATGCAGGAGATGCCCGGATGCGTTCTTCATTATACTGCGTTTATCTACAACGGATATGGGTGCTACTGCGGATTCGGAGGCTCGGGAATACCAGTTGACGGCATTGACGAGTTCGTTGTTTAAAGATCGTTATATTCGGTAGGTTGATGAAAAGCAGTTGATTGATCAGGTGTGTGTCCTCTCTTCCGTTTAAGGCCTAAACTTCAATCTCCTGAAATTTCTCTCAGTAGTATCGCTCCCTGGAACGAATTGTATTGTTCGTTTTTTTTACGACAGGCAAGATATCCTTCAGTGTTCGCGCTCAATTCGTACAGAATCCATTATGATCAATAGGAGTGAGTGGACGAAGATTATCACATAGAATATAAGAAGGAAACAAGGTGAGATGCGAAACAAGGAAACTATGAGAAAGTTATTGCGCGATGCCTGAGTCTCATCTTTTCTATCTTGGTGTTTAATTTCTCATTTACATTATATTCTGCGTGTAAATACTGCGCATTATATTCATCGCAGGTACTTCTTTGGACTAGATCCTTGAGACGATCGCTGCTGCGCCATTTTGTTGCTTCAACAAGTCACTTAGTCGTTCTATTTCTGCCACCCCTAAGTACTTGTGATTTTAGCGCCACATCCGGAAAAAGCAATCGCCGTCCGGGGCTGCGTGTGATTTTTGTGCGATTTATTCCTTCGAAAAATTCGGCCGCTTTAGCTGACTAGCTTACCGTTTCCTCGTTGTTGATAGATTATGAATTCGAAGATGACAAAAAACGCAACGCAGAAATGAGAATAACGTCAGCTTCAATGGCCGAATTTTCCCTTTCGTCTTTTATCAGTTCACTTTCTCGGTCTTTTATCAATTAGTACGATCATGGTACAGACAGTAATAAATGCCTTTATGAGCAAAAAGAATTAGCACACTAATGCAGCAACTAAATATCGCGTGATTTTCTTTGATAAGAGCTAAGGAGGGTATTGTCTCCTTTCGCTGTGCCCACACTCTGATGTGCTCGGGCCTGATCACCCCGCTTCTGTTTGAGGTGGTTCATTTAGGTTCTTTTCCAATCCCCTACACCGTGAGAAGTAGAAACTGAAATGTCTGAAAACCCGACTCTGGGACTCTCACGATCATCAGATCTTTTGGGTTGGTTGGAAAGTAACCCAAGTGCTTGCTGGGGCATTCTTTGCAGGGTCAAACGGTTCATTATGCATGCGTTGCTTTTGGTAACTAGAGTAGAGGAATAGAATTATGCGACGACTCGCAACAACCTCCAAAGAAACATCGCTATTCGCTTTTTCGTTTCAGATGAACGTGTTCGGGTTACTACTGCTCACAGTCGCTACTGTTTCTGCAAGAAGCGTGCAGGAGACTGCTGCAATATCTGCACAGGTTCAAATGGACTTTTCGTCTCAATCGCATATAAGTGAGCAGCTGTCTAACTTCGACAATTCCTCTCTTTTGGCATCAAGCAGGGCGATGTGGGACATGGAGGGGATGGCCGAATGCGTTCTCCATTATAGTGCCCTCGTCTACAATGGATATGGTTGCTATTGCGGATTTGGCGGCTCGGGAACACCAGTTGACGGCATTGACGAGTTCGTTGTTTAGAGATCGTTATATTCGGTAGATTGATGAAAAGCAGTTGATTGATCAGGTGTGGTTTGAGAAAGTTATAACGCGATTCTTTAGTCTCATTTGTTCTCTTTTTGTGTTAGATTTCGCATTTGTGTTATATACTGTTTGCGGTCATCGCCGGTACTTTTTTGCACTAGATCCTCGAGATAATCGCTGCTGTGCCATTTTGTTGCTTTGACAGCAGACGCCTTGAAATTGCCGTCAGATAATCGTTCTATTTCTGACGCCATCTCTCCCTCTCTTCCTCCCCTCCCCTCCTCCCTGGTTATGACCCTCCTTTCTCACTCGAAGCTTTGGTAGAACGATTTGATATGTTCGGTTTTTGATAGGCTGTAAATTGTTCCAACAGCATTGTCGATTACTCTTTGCCTAAAATTTAGTTTTTTCTTACCTGCGTTTCCTGTCCTCACGTTGAAAACTTTCGTCCCCGATACCATAAAGCATTCAACCGAGAGGACAAAAATTTCAATTTGATAAATGGCGGCATAACATTCTAGGGTAAGAAAGCAATAGGCGCTAGCTACTGAACAGTTTTTCGATATGGTTTCGCAAAGAGATCTATCTCTTCTTACAGGCGGTGTTAATTTTATAACACTGTAGAGAAGGTCGATGTGGTTTCGTCTAACGCGAACCTTATAGGTGTTGTATGCATCATGATAACTGCTATGAAGATGCAATAGTGAAGCATGGATGCCCATCGCCTCCGCTACTCTACTTCACTGCGTATCGATGGGATTGCATCAATAGCGCCATCTTTTGCAGACGTATGGAGCTTTTTGTACATTCTGATTACAAATATATTTGTGAATTTCTTCAGTTGGGAGTTCAGTAGGTATTCAAAACAAGAGGGGAATATGGTCTTGCGGCAATGCGACTAACATCGTCTAAAAAGCGCAGAAATTCCTTTATTCGTCTCGAAACGACCCATATATTTGATAATGTCAATTGATGGAAGTTTTGCTCAAAATGAAATTCTATCCTTGTTGAGGGTGTCACCTACGATGTCACTCTAGTTTCGTTCTGTAGGATTCTTTGTGGTATGAAATAACTGAAGGGACGCTCTACCTCAACGCTGGACTGTTGAATTCTGAAGGCATCATAAATTCTGAAGGCTCTATACTTCCTCCAGACCAAAAGCATCTCCCTTCAAAACACTTTCTGCTTTTTTCACTAGCTGCTGAACTTTCTTATCTTTGTTAACATGGGATATCGGATTCAACTGAGCTTCTTAGTTGAAGCAATGAAACAGGTTAGATCACCTGATCCTTCTTCTATTCCCTCTTTGTTTTCGCCATCACATTTGCTTCTCTCCTCGAAATGATCAGAGAATCAGACGCGCTGTCAGGCTAATGAAGAACGGACTCGGAGCTGAGGCTGTGTATGTCTAGTTTCTGTATCTTCTAGATTATATTTTCAGCAGGACAATTGGGATGTAAGGAAGCCTTATGCGAATGTGATAAGAGGTTCACGATGTGTCAAGCCCGCTACCCAAAACCGACCCATAAACCTCCCTGCAAATGAGCACATCACATAATTGCTTTTATGTGCACTGTATATATGTCATTAGTTAGTAAATATGAATGTCTTTGTCCACGTTGAACAAATCAATGCATCCATTAAGTACTACTCAGAACTTTTGTGAAAACAGCATTGATGCATTCATCTTATAGCTTATAATTCCAGCAAGGAACAGCGCTGTAGAGTATAGACTTCGAGACTGATAATGGATGAACTTGAAATATGACAGTAGAAATCAGCTACGGCGCACATCAGCCTTCTGATCTTCTGCAGTGACGATTCACTTCTGGCATAAATCGCAGCTCAACAGTGAAGGATTCAGCACGTTGAAGCAGCGTTTTCCCAAATTTGGAGCTAAACACGCATATTAACAGATGGAAAGCCGCTGTGCTATGCCTCATGGGGGGG
>JAARMF010000545.1:0-13621 GCA_022844705.1 Toxascaris leonina | reverse complement strand
GGTGGATCACAGGAAGGGCAATTATTATACCTTTCATCGTCGTCAGTGCAATCTTGTAGTGGAAGCGCCACGGTCAAAGAAAGCACCTAGAGACTTCACAAGTCGTGGACAAGCTGGGAGAGGTCGAAGCCGAAGATAGAACGCGTCGCGAAACGCCCTTCACTCCCATCGCGGTCTCGGGTTCGACTCTTGGATGCTGAGGCCTCTAGCCAGATTTATTGTGATGTTATGTGCCTTACTTTATTTTCAGGTACCAATTTTCCTCCTTTTTTTCCTTTTCGTCAGGTGAGAGTGTTACGCTCGGTGCAACAAGCGCATTCAAAATTCCGAAAAAGACGGCGGCAATGGCTACTAAGATCAGACCAAATGCCAATGGATCAAGTGCCGGCAATGAAACGCAGACAATCGGCATTGGGATAAATTTTGCCATATATGGGGTGGTGAGAGGGAGAGGATCCATCCCTCGATCTTGCTCTGGGCTGCTCCCCGCCCTATTCTCCCGCAATTCGTTTTTCATTCACTCGGCTCAACTCTTTCAATCGTCGGGCCCCGACTTATTCTTACAATTCGTGGCGGCGGTTCTTCCCTTTCGTTGCAACTTAACCCCGCCTTATTACGATAGATCCTCCCATCCGTTACAAAATATCCTCCAATACGTTACGGAAAAATTGATTTTACATAAATATATTAGAACGATTTTGTCGGCAACATCAGAAAAGGCGGAATACACTCTCATAGATAATGAATTTTCGATGGAGATTTATGGTTAAGGACGACATCGCAAGGAAAAGAATGGTTAAATTGCATGTTATGCCATGTGACATGCTCATCAGCCAATAGACAACACGTGTTCTCTCTCGTTGGCTATACAAGTGCAAACTGGTCTCACTATAATTGTCCCTATCATTGCAAATGCGTTTAGGATGCTTCTTCAGTCGACGATTTATCACTTGAGGTTGCTGATTACAACTGGAATGGATCGTTTCCGTTCACTTATTCAGTACAGAAGACATAACTGAAAATTCTGTTATGCCTATTGCATTTTTGAATTACTCACCGCAAAATCATTTTGTCAGCAGGACCGCAAATGCTTCGAATGCTAAATCATTCGGATGTCGAGTCGAGCAAATTGCTTCATGGTCATTTTATAGCGAAATTGAATGGATTCTCGGAAATATTTTCTTCTAGCAATTTATGAATCCGTTACCTCTAATTAATCGGTAAAGAATCGGACAATTGAAGAACAACAGAAGTAGATTATCGCCAAAGTTGAAGCTGCATTATTCTGAAGGGATTCTAGAAGTGGAAAATTTGAACTTTAAGGTTTCATTGAGCAATTATAACGCCATTACCGAGGAGAGTGTCATATGATATCATTTTTTTTCTGCTTTATCGTAAAGTACAATACTACTCTCGTGAAACGCCAGACGTGAACTTTTAGTGGAAAGCATTTCCCAGCAGCTGTTGACACAAGCGTCATAGGTCGATTTGCATCTAGCTAACTTCACCGAAAAGATTCAGAAGCTAACAACAACGGCAAATGTACAAGATCATTCCACCTCCTCCTCGTATTTGAATAGAACCCATCTCCCTTGCAAATAGTCTGCAAAAGTAGGGTGTTATTCTGGTGTTAAGTGACCGGCATTGAATGAGATTCCAATCAGTGTAAAATGCGCGGAAATTTTTTGGTGCCTTATATTTCTATAACTCTTCGAATATTTGATGGTAAATAGGCTTTATAGACTGCGATAGTTGTTTCGACAGTTGTTGAGTGCCGAACTGAAAAGCGGTCCGATGTTTTGCTACAGATTACCAACCTCGACGACGATATAAGGCGCGCGTCGACGTGACTGATGCATCAACGTGAAATATAGATATCCTCTTGTGGTACGCATTATACTAAAAAATTCCGCGCGTAGAAAATAACTCATCGATAGACGACCGCACGCACAAAAACGTATATGCTCAAAGACAAGGCAGATAACGCAAATCTGGAAAGGAAGTCTGCAATATACATGAGCTCATAATGATTGAGAATGGAATTATTAATGCAAATTTATGGAGGAATACAGAAGTTTTAAATTGACATAAGGAATACATCCGCAAGAAATGTTTCATTTGTTTTTTACACGTCTGCTGTGCGGTTAGTTGTTAAAAACGTCGAAGCAGACGTCAAGAGAATGCCTAACGGCCACGTCTGTACAGACGGTGCAAACACAGCGCTCTCATGTTCGACCCATTCCCAGGTTTGAAACGTTGTCACTTAAATTATTCCTTTAAAATCTCTTCTACTTTCACTGAACGGTTGAGTCGGCTGAAAACGGTGAATTGCATTTGCGCAGTCGAGGCGCTTCTTCAGTCATTTAGTATCTATGAGCAGGCAATGACGGATAATTCCACATTAAAACGCCGCTAGTTTCGTTTAATATTACAAATATTACTTTAGCACTTTTTTGCGAGTCATATGGCCGATTGTTTGCCTTTGCGATGACTAAATTCAAACTTCTTGCAGCGGTTTAATACGTCTATTCCCAAAGTTAAGCAAGAAGAATGTCCCGAAGCCGCTTTTTAAGTTCGGAGATAGAGTCGGCAACAGATGGATTATCAATGTAAGTAGCATCTTCTAATTGCTTGCACTTCATTCTCCTTCCATCTATTATAATGTATATTCCTAGCATAAAAGACCAAAAAACAACCAGGTGATCAGATGCTTTATACTTCCGATACCTTAAGACATCATTTCTTTGCGAGCGAAACCGCTTTAATGCGATAGAAAGGTTGTCCTCGTCAACGAGATGCTTCGTTTGTCTAAAACCATTCGCCTCAACATATATTCATGTTCGTAAGAGAATGGCCAAGTAGAAGATAGCCAAAAGCATAACTTATTTGCACGGTCGTGTTTTCACCGTGGTCGAAGTATTATATTTTGCATTTTGGGGTGAACAAACACTTTTTGACCAATATGACAGCGAGGTAACAGGCAATGCTTTTCGCCCTAAAGATCGGATATTTCACGATAATCTTGAATTGGCCATTCATGGAATTTTCATCGTTGTTATCAGTTTTTTTCATAACAGGTCAAAGATCAGCCAAATTTATCCATTGAAATCTAAAAACAAAATGTCTACGCACTTGGACTCCATGATGTGTTGAAACATGTTCGTCATGATAAGTTGCTGATAGGGATTGATTGGAAGCGGCGGCTATGGTCAGATTTATTTCGCAATCGATGAGCGTTCTGAGGAGGCAATGGGAGTGGCGATTAAGACCGAATCTAAAATACGCAAAGGCAAAACATCAAAGCGGATGATTCTCGAACAGAAGGCATCGTTTATTATGGATTTAAAGAATTTTTCTTGCCTTAAGCTCTTCATATGATCCAGTGTAATTGATATGTCATAGCCCAATTGTGGCAACCTAAGCAAGAATCAATACAGCAGCTTCTTAGGCATTAATAGGACATTCGAAATGTATATTCCGCTGAACGCATTGTGCCCCTTGGGAATACACCTCCGCCAGCCCGTAACGGTCAAGAGGGAGCACAACTGGAAGCACAAGTGACGAAGGAGTGGAAAAAAAGAGAGAAAGGGATCTGGAAGGTCGCGAGCTAGGTACTAAACTAGGCAGCGATGCACTACGCAGACAGTGTCTGAGGAACGAAAAACACTTAACCAACAACACTTCGACGCTCCATTCTGTATTGTTCGCACAACAGACCATTATTATGAAACTAGTGAGAACCTTTAGTGCTGGCGTTAATAAGAATGGAATAGGGAGTGCGATCAAATGTGCGAATGTATTGCAGGTATTGGTTCGTCTTCAAGGACGGTCACATGCACCGCTCATATGGGGTTCAGGTTCCACATCTAAAGTCAATTACATAATAATGCAATTGTTGTCAAAAAATCTCAGCGATATACGCAAACAGAGTCCATATAAACGCTTTTCGAGATCAACTATGGGCAGGATTGTCATTCAGGTGAGCTATATTTTGGCTCTTCTGGAAGAAGCTGGCTTCACCTACCAATGTTCTCAGGAATTTCTTTGTCTCTACTGAAGAATCTGAGTACATTGTCAAATAAAAAACATCATCTGGCAAGAAAGTGGTAAAAAGTTGTGGCGTTTTCGTATAGAGGCCGCTCCTGTAATTTGTTGAAGGCTTGTCTTCGCTTTTTGAGAGTAGTGTTTGTTGAAATTGAGCCCTTATTTGAAAGCGCTCAAATAAAATTAAGACGGACGCTGAATCGGACCGGAGGGTATCATTTGCGAGATGGACGCCACTTTTCATCTGAGCGGTGAAGAGGAAATTTTTTTCTCCCGGCTAGGTTGAGTGCCAAAAGCAAGAAGGCACATAAGCGTAGAAAATTTCACTTTAAAAGCATATAGCAATCATTATCTCGTAGACATTCTTCAATTCATGCGGTTTTCAGGGTATTGCTGGTCTCAGAGATCTTCATCAGATAGGATATATTCACAGAGATGTCAAACCACAAAATATCTGTTTTGGCCTATCAGAAGTGGTTAGTTTAAAGTTGTATTTACAGACAAATCGGTAATATTGCGCCGAGTAACGGAGTTGTCAAAGGTATGCAAGTTAGCAGCTAATGTGCTGCACACCATAATCCGAAGGCTGTTTAAAACATCATAAAAATCCAACAGCTCGTGAAGCATTTTTTCCCACCTCATTCACTCATTGCAACATTGGCACAATAGTGGAAATATTATATCTGTGCATGAATGCACGTATCCATCGACTTCCAAATGTGGACTAGGCACAGCTGAACTAGCGAGTAACGAGTTTGAGAATACAACCTACACAAACATAGACAAATCGAAATGCTTCTTGTACCGTATAGGAAAGTCAGGCAACACCGCATTTTTACGACAATATTTCAGAAGTAGGTCACATCAGTTACAGAAGAAATAGTGCACGAGCAGGGCGAATATTTCGGTGAAATTTGCCAGGTTTAAAAGTGTATTCAACCATTTAACAACTAGAAAAAACTGTTCAAAATATTAACCGTTGATACGCGTGTAAAGAAACGAGAAGATGACACGTTTAGCGGCCACCGGTAGTATCGAACGAGGCGGTAGTGGTTATACCATAGCATTTAAAAGCCCTCAAATGCGTAGTGGTAGCTGTTCTTGGTGCCCAAAGGCGTTCAACGGCTGCTCGCAAGAGTCGCTAGCTAGCAATCACCGAAAGCCATCAAACCAATAGTGAGTACTAGTTCCGTTTCCCCGTTTTTCTTAGGAAACTTTTTGCGGGTTGGCCAACTGAGGAAGAGGAAAATTGCTTGAAGGCTTTCCGAAACCTTTGCTAGTCTCCACGGCTGCCGCAAAACCAACGGTATTTCGTAATGCTCTTATTTGACGAGCGGTTAAAGGCACCACGTTATGGTTCAGATTCAAATGCGCCATTTTCATTCATTTATTCATTCATTCAAATTGCTTCATTTAACCATAAAAAAACATGCAATAGTATGTGGAGAAATTGACGATATTCAAAATGAAAGCATTCAAGTATCGCGAATGTGGTAGTGCTGACAAAAAGCTGAACCAAGATGATACACGTATTAACAGAATACTGGCCGGCCGCCTACTCCGCTCAAGACGATAAGTCAAACTGGGCTAATTTCGCTTTAAAAGCGGTGAGATTACTGGCTTCCATAATGTCAGCTGGTAGTTGATTCCATACCCGAGTGACTCGAAAAGAAAATGAACTTGAGATACCCGCTTTGATCGAAAATCTACGTTGTAGCTGAAAACAGTGAAATCGGGAGCGTGTGTTGAGTGGGGTATATGCAAAGATGCTATCGAACGAGACATCGCAACAGCCATTCACTATCTTAGAGCATAAGCGGAGATCAAGTTTAAGTCATCAGACTTCAGACTTTTCAGGCCGAGAATCTGTAATCTTTCGGGATAGGAAGGAATAACAGAATCAGGAAAGACCTCGCGAAAAGCGGATCTTGTGTATCGCCTCTGGATGCTTTCAATCATTTCAGCATCTTTATCAGTGCATGGTGACCATATCTGAGCGCAATATTCGAGAAGAGGGCGGCAATAGACAATAAAAGCAAGTCCGTAGTGTTCAATGCACAGGTGTTCTAGCGAACGTAGTATACAATTAGTCACTCGTGATGCTTTTCTTGTTACTTCCCTACAATGAAAAGTGCATTTGAAGTTTGGAGTGACATGCAGACCTAAGTCCTTGATAACTTCTTGCGCGCAAAGCTTACTCCCATTTAGACGTAGAGGGCAATCATGATGAAAGTTCAAATGAAGGAGACTACTTTTTTATTCCGATATGCGCAAGGGTCCTTCTGAAGCTCGTAATAGTCTGCAACGGGGTTGCTAAATGAGCAGTAAATCTTGAGGTCGTCCACGAACAGCCTACATGCACTCGACAAACCATCAGATAAATCTTTTACATAAATAAGAAAGAGTAAAGGGCCAAGTATGCTCCCTTGTGGAACTCCGCTGGTAATAATGTGAGGCTGTGAATAGCATCCACCGATTTTTATCGCAAACTTTCGTTGTGATAAAAAGGATCTCAGCCGTTCCAGAAGTCCCATAACTTTTAAGTTTAATTAGCATTTTCTGGTATCAAAGGCTTTAGCATTATCAATATGGACCGCCTCAACCTGCTGGTTTTTATTTACCGCGGAGTACCAGTCATGAAAGCAAGATATCGGCTGCGACAGCATGGACCTTCTAGGCAGAATTTCACCCTGAGCAGGACTAATCAATGCGTTTGAATCGAAATGGAATAAAATATTTCCTTTAACGATAATTCCCAAGACATTACATATTGATGAAGTTAGGCTGATGGGGCGATAATTCTGCAGTCTGTTCGCTGGAGCCTTTTTTTAATATAGGTCTCACAATAGCCTGTCACAATGGTAGGGAACCACTGACCAAACTGTGTCTGAATATATAAGAAAGTCGGTAGCATAAACCTTCAGACGCCCGGTTTATGAACTACGAAGGTACCGAGTCTGGAGACAACGAGATCTTATCGCTGAGCTTTCTAATAGCTGCAGTGACCACATCACACCCAAGTGAAACCCAATATAATTTTTATCGCATCTTACAGGAAAGAGAGATGCCTCTTTATCATTAGTGGTGAATACTTCAGTAAAGTAATTTGCAAACATTCCACATTTTTCCCGGTCAGTGGTGATGATCAAGTTATTTTTAGTTCTTAAAGCACAAATACGTGTTCGAGTGCTGCTCTCATTCATACGCTTAAAAAATGATTTTTTGTTGCCGGAGCATATGAGGCGGTTTTCTTTTGCAAAATTGAGCACTATTTCTCAAAGTCCTTTGCACAGTTGTCAAAAGCTGCCAGCCCCCTAGAAAGAAAGCGGTCGCGCCAAAGAAAATGCTTTTTGGCAGAGAAGCGCTGCAAATGTGGAGGATACCTTTTGGATTCTACCCGGTTCCTTCGCAGAGGTGTGCATCCTTCAATCACAAGATATACAAATGATAAAAAGTTCTCGTAGATTTTTTCAATATTATAGCAGTTGTGGAAAAAGCTATCCCAATCAAAATTTAAAAGCATTGAATTGACCTTTTCCCAATCGACTCCACGAAAGTCAAAGAAAGGATAGGTCGCAGAATTGCTTCTTTCACAGATAACTTAGAAATAGATACTACGATGATTGCTAGTAAAAAAGTTTGGAAGGACTTCTCATTCCGAAATTAATGTGCGGTGGTTGTATAAAACAAGGTCCAGCATGTAAGTACCACGGGTAGGATCAAAGATTAGATTCAAAAGGGAGTTCATAAGAAAACGATTAAACGTCGTTGCTGAGTGCACGTCAGGGTCCCTAGGGATCAGTGCATAATTGAAATCACCAATAACAACCGACAGATATTCCACTGCGCACCACTCAGAAATTTTCTGGAGTAATTTGGCAGAATCTTTCGTGCTCACACCAGACCGTCGATAAACTGCAATTAAGCCAGAGCAGAAACCGCTTCTGTGAATGCAGCGAGCATGCAAAGACTCGCAAAAAGATTCAAATGCCTTTGATACTACGCCCGCATAAGAACTTTGCGCTACTTGCCAAAATGTCCACACCACCATCCTTAACTCCACTGATCCGGTCACATCTGTGCACTCTGTACAAGGAATTGAGACTTAGCAAGGAATCAGAGTCGTCTTCATTTAGCCAGGTTTCGCTTAAGATGACAATATCCGGAGCCTCGAATTCAAGCAGAGCATTGAGAGAGCTCAATTTATTCTTTATAGAGCGCGTTAAAGTACATGCATTTCAAGAAATTGTTTGTTGATGAAGACGACTCTGAGCGGAGTTCACTTAATTGGGTGGTGATGCACAAGGGTGAGAGAGAGGGCGAGACAGGTGTGGAGCCGACAGCGGTTGTTGAAAATTTGGACTCTGACATGTCCCCACCTCTTCCTTCGCTGTCGAGCCATTCCCGCTGTTTTTGGGGATCTCACTTCTACTCATCACCCTTCCACGGTATATGAGTGCAGTAGGAACACTTTTGCGGGCCTCACGCAGCTCCGCACGCAACTCAGAGCAATGGTATGGACGCACATAAACAGGTTAAAAATTGTCATTGGTTTTCAATTTGTGCGAATTTCGAAAAATTTGGAAGGGACCATGAGAATTGTCAAAGGTTACTTTGACCGGTCGTTGACGTCCGCCCGTGTATGCTCCCGTTCGGTAAACCNTTTTTGGGGATCTCACTTCTACTCATCACCCTTCCACGGTATATGAGTGCAGTAGGAACACTTTTGCGGGCCTCACGCAGCTCCGCACGCAACTCAGAGCAATGGTATGGACGCACATAAACAGGTTAAAAATTGTCATTGGTTTTCAATTTGTGCGAATTTCGAAAAATTTGGAAGGGACCATGAGAATTGTCAAAGGTTACTTTGACCGGTCGTTGACGTCCGCCCGTGTATGCTCCCGTTCGGTAAACCTGAGTAGGAACAGCGTATGCGTCTAGCTTNGGGCCTCACGCAACTCCGCACGCAACTCAGAGCAATAAGATGGACGCACATAAACAGATTTTGTCATTGGTTTTCAATTTGTGCGGATTTGGAAAATTTGGATGGGATCATGAGAACTGTCAAAGGCTACTTTGATCGGTCGTTGACGTCCGCCCTTATATGCTCCCATTCGGTAAATCTGAGTAGGAACAGCGTCTACGTCTAGCTCGTCCAATATTCGAACGATAGCTTCCTTGTCCGCTTCTCGACGCTCATGTGGCGGATGCTCGGATTGCTCCGCCAATCCCAAAACGACGACTTCAGAAGGAATAATGTGACTTTTTGACGACGGGACGACATGCAGTGATTGTTCACCAGCAGCGGGTGACGTTGTTGTTCCAGTTGTGACCTTGGCGAGGTTGACGATACCAGACAGGGTAATCATGCAGCGCCTTTGTGAACGCCATAAAATGTTCGGCGATCACTTAAGGCAGCCATCACTGCATCATTTATCATCTTCGCTATCTCCATCTTGAGCGCTTCGTCAATAACTTGAGGCACCTCGGAATGACTCGTGATACCTTTCGGCATCTCAGGATGGCTTGCGACACCTTTCGCTTTAGCTGAAGACAGATTAGGAATAGCGAGTCTGATTTTTGGCAATCGGGGCGGGCTAAAATTCGTGCTGCCATTGTCGGTCGATCGGCGTGATGCACCCTCCTTCAAACGTCGCTGACCCACCATGATATCACTGTCCCAGTGTGGTGCAGCACAATGCTTCGCCGAAGAATTCACAACAACCGCTACGACAGAGCGAACCGAACGCAAAAGCTCGCGAATAGAACACGAACGTCGGTCATTGCATGTTTATTCCTAACGTAACAAATTTCGGAAAAGAAAGCTTGATAAACAAGGCTGCAAAGGTCTCGGTGACAGCTATAGGCACACTTCATCGCCTGTTTCTTTAAGTTTCCGCAAAATTTTCGACATTTCCGGGAGGAGGGGGTTGAGGGGGTCGGGGTGGTGGAATGTAAAATACTAAGGAGAGTTTTACAAGCTTGGGGAGGAAAGATACAGTGTGCTGACTCGATAGCTTTAAATTTTAGAGGGCACATATCGAGCCCAGTCTCCTTCCGCCATACGATAGAACGTAATAAATGATTTGACATGGTGGCATTTCAAATAAAGTTTCTAATTCGCAACATGCTGCAGAGCAAACACCGATTGATTCTTGTTGACTTCGGCTTGGCAAGACGTTTTCGGTACCCGAACGGTCAAACTCGACCACTGCGTGAGGGCTGTGGTTTCCGTGGAACAACCATCTATGCATCTTTACGATCTCATGAGGGCATGGATTTGGGTCCGGCTGATGACTTGATTAGCCTGTATTATTCAGCTATCGAAATGGTTCGGGGATCGTTGCCATGGAAGCGAGCATTACATTCATCGGATATAAGAATGGCGAAATTCCAAATGGTACGCGTTGTTTAAATTTGCCATCGTTTATGCTTTCGTGGAGTGCGGCGCATCCATTTTGTTCTTTGCTTGGTCCTTACTTCCTTTGCAAACATTTTTTGTTGTTGATTGTTCTTTCGAATTGCAGCAGGAAGATGACTTTCGTGCAGTGTCGAAATATGTTGGTGAAGGCTTTCGCGAATTAGGCCGAGCAGTCACATGTATGGATGCAGACGATGAGCCCAACTACCATGAACTACAGAAGGTTATGATGGTACGCTCGACCATGCCTATTCTTGTTTGTACCAGCAGTCATTCCGATACATTTGGTCCTTAGAGCAGTCAAGAATTCCGAGCAGTTTCTCACCTAGAACGCACGAATCTACTAACGTTTCTGGGATTTGGAATCGCTATGTGCTCTGGAATTTGGAAGTCACTTGTCGAAAAGTTGTAGAGTTGCGTATGTTCCGTTTCGAAGCTTGAAGGGTGCAAATGTATGTGTTCTGATAACTGTTGTTAGGCAAATACGTGTGTTCAAGAAGTCAATGAATTCCACACGAGCCGTACCAACTAGGGTTGTGAATGGACATCTACTCTGTAATTATTTCTTAGATAGAAGGAACAGAGGATAACACTCCGAGTGCCTTCGTATTTCATTTTCTCGATCCGTCTTCGCAGTTTCAAAAGGAAAGATTTGTCTTCGAAGGCCATGAGATGGCTCAAGCCCCAGTTTTTGAAATCTCAAGTTGCAGCCCACACTCAAAGTCAACTGTCCACCTCTAATCCAAGTTTCTGAAAACCAAACTTTTTTGCACTTCGAAATGATCATCTGCTGTGTTTAGCTTCTCTCTTTCTCCCCCCCCCCCCCCTCCCCTCTTGCTAAAAGTACTTTAATTTCAACCTTCGGAGCGCAACAAACACCGAATTGTAGAGCGAAGCATGCATCAATACTTGCATGACTGAACCCTCAATGTGCTTGACAGAAATTTTTTGGGCTTGCTTGCTTACTATGGTCACGTTCTGGCTCACATGTTGTACTTCGTTGGGATGTAAGTGAAAGCAGTCAATGCTCATAATGACAGGTCGTCACGTGTTGTTTTCAGTAAGGACTGTTTATCTGTTAAATGCTCTTCGAATTTGCAAATTTTCCTAGATTTGTATGAATTTTCAGGAGTTCACTGCTAATCGCCCTCTCAGTGACCCATACGACTGGGACAATGACTTTGAAGAAGTTCACCAGGAGCACCATCTCAATCGGCACTTACGATGTTAACCAAACTAAGCATCGAAAGATAGCCGCATTGTCGGAGTAAAAAAATTAGTTATTATCTTCTGTGGTATTCCATGAGCGTATATTGCCACCATAAACGATTGTCTTCCTCCATCGATTCTGACTGCATAATGTTACAAATCTGTTTGCAATTCCTGCTGTTGGAACACTCATCGCACAGTTGATGATGTCTCATTTTTCTGGAGAGGTTTTCTGAGGTTCATTGTCCAATGCTGAATGAGAATCTTGTAACTTTCTCTGTGACACTTCTAATGGGTTGATCGCCTTGAGTATTTCTCGATTGACTGAATCTGGCGGAATGTTTTTTTCGGCCAGAAAACTTTGAATATCGACAGTTTAGCGAGGAATATGCAAAGCGAAAGTGTTTACGAGCTATTACAAAATCGTATGTGTGAGAGACAATATGGCTGCGTTTCGTTCATGAATGACTGTACGCGTGAATGCCTCTTTGTTAGCTCCAATATCAGGAAAACTGCACACAAATTTCCAGAAACGCTCCGCTGCTGAGCTATGGTTGAAGTCATGGGTAAATCTTTGTTCTCTTTCAAAATTTGTTCCGAGAAATGGTCGCATCGACTGTATTTACATAATAACATCATAATATCTGCACAAAAAGGATATATTCGTTTATTGAATGAGCACAGAGATATTTACTTTTGTCAGCTTATCACATATTTTCCATGCACAGCAAAACAGTAGTGATGTGTGCTTATTTGCAAGGAAGTTTCGTTGTCGGCTTTGGGTACTGGGCTAGGCACGTCACGAACGTCCTGTCGCATTCGCATAATGTTGCCTTACAGTCCGATTGTCCTGCTGAAAACACCATCGGGAAGATATCTGTTTACCTATTCTCGGCGTCAAGTCCCAGCATTACACCGCCGTTTACGCATTTGATCGGAGAAGAAAGTACGATGAAGGAAACCACATAAGAAAGCATTGAATAACCCACCTTTCTCTTCATTGCTTTTAACGACAAGCGTAGCTCAGTCCGGTGGCGCTTACTGACGAAAGCGAGGAACTTCGATTGCTTTCAAAAGAACGAACGAGAAGGATTTTGGAGAGAGGAGTTAGTTCTTCTGAAAAGAACGTAAAACAATCGCCTCATAACGCCCTCAAACTGTGAAACGTTAACACTATCATGAGGCATTGAAGCAAAGCTGCAATAACCAAATGCCATTTTAAGCCTTCGAATATTGTGTTTGGGCAGAAACAAGAGCGTTTCAGCGGTTTTTGTGCACCGTTCGGTGCAGTGACGAAAGTAGATTCATTCTCGTCGTGCAAAATATTGTAGCTGACGAAGCGACGTACGATAGTAAAGCTAATTTCCTATTATGCTTTCTACTGAAGGGATTTCAGAGAACAATCATAGTACAAGAAAATCGATACATCTGCAGACGGCCTTGCTATTTGTGCAGTACCACGTATATGATACGAAGTAAAGAAACGGAAGTTGTGGACATCGGTGCTCCATCCTCGATTTTTTGTGGCAGTCATCGTGATGCATGCAACGTCTGTAACGTCACCATCTTCAATCCACAGATTGCTTAGTTTGGAATAGATGTGCTCCTCAACGCACAAAGGATTACTCGACTGGCAGCTTAAATAGATTTGGAGTCTAAGTGAGGGATCAACTTGGGAATTAAATTATTACTGACAACTTCAAGCAGTAGTAAATCCTCACTGATTCTTGTTAATATTGAACACCATATCCAAGATGAGACTCTACTAGGCGGCGAAATCGTCTTCCGAAAAGGGCTAACCCCGCTAATTTGAGACGGGTCGATTTTACAAGCGATTCATCTCAGTTTGTACGAATATTGAACCATTTTTGTGGTATTTTCTTAGTGGAGCTATAGAAGTTTTCCAAATAAAACTTTAGCGAAATAAAGTCTCATAAAAGTTTATCA
>JAARMF010000544.1:67492-82125 GCA_022844705.1 Toxascaris leonina | reverse complement strand
CTCACCATGACAAATGCGCCATTTGCCATGATGAGTTCTTTCCGGATATATATTTCAATGTTTTCATTAAAATTTCTGCCAAAAAAACACCAAAATTCATGTGCATTTAGAGATGGACCGACAAATCTGTTTCCGGAAAACACTTACGATAAAGATGAAATCAGAAAGAAAAACCTTTAGATATTGTCTATTAATTCGGAGATTATAACTGAACGATATAGAGAGAATAGTACTTGCTTTCTTCGGAACATAAGTGGGGATAGCTAAAGTGATAAACAGTCTCTTGGGTTTTGCTTTCAGGACAATTTTAATGAAGATCCTTGGAGATGATTTACATCAACAGAAGGAGAAGAAGAAATCGGAAGATGTATGGCAATAAATGAACCGGAAACACGGAAGATTGAATTTAGTGCGGCAAAATTGCACACATATAAAAAAGATGGCTGAATAAAAATTTTTATCTCAAGCTTTTAAATTTTACAATGAATATGGCAATATGCAGTTGATGAGGCAATCAATTCCTTTCCGCTTTGCTATCATTGCGCCCTCCTTCTTCCTTTAAATTTCAAAGGGAGGTGAGAACGACCAAAGATTTATTTATAGCAATAAAACTGATGATATATATACCTCAACCTAACAAAAATCTCCGTGAAGCATTAAATATTAGGCATTTTGAGAAGAATCCCATTGCTATACCATATTTGAGCATAATTTCTTGGTACGTCGATGATAGCAAAGAAGGCAGTCGCTTCGACCATTTCTTTCAAATGGTTGGCATCGAAAAAGGCATTTACGGATCAGAAGATCAGAACTTGATGTTAGATTTGCTTTGGATTTGCTACTACGCGGTCGATCGTAACAGAGCCCCGATCAGACTCCGACTTCGTTGCGCTGAGCGATTCCCATCGACAACATCGCCACAACGAGTGTTTCGCAGCAAATCCGGATTTGCCGCTATAAGCGCAACAACGATGAATCAACTTGTCAGCATCCGACAGGCAGAAGACGAGTCTAAGCCCTCAGCTTCATGCGAACTTACAACTTTGCCCAAGCGGAAGTGGGCGTGATATTTGATGGTATTTATCGATAATAGGATGATCTGTTGATTAAATTAAAGTTTGCATAACGTTTTTTTTTTCAGGAATATTTTACGATTGTTGCTTGCGAGTGCGTTTAGCAATGAATTTCATTCGTATACGCATTGTGCAATTTTGCATTTTTACAATGGCTACAAGATCTTAGCTAGCTTAAACGATGGCCGACTAAAACTTGAATATGCACAAGTTTTTGCGAATCAAGTTTTACCATATCTGATTTTTCTGGTTCAATTTTTGCTATGCCCAAGTTTTGTCGTGTAAGTTTCGCTACACCTGAGTTTTCCGGTTCAAGTTTCCCCACATCTAAGTTTTGTGGCCAAGTTTTACCACGCCTGAGTTTTCTGGTTCAAATTTTACCACACCTGAGTTTTCTGGTTCAAATTTTACCACACCTGAGTTTTCCGGCTCAAATTTTACCACACCTGAGTTTTCCGGTTCAAATTTTACCACATCTGAGTTTTTTTATTCAAATTCTATCAATCAAAGAATTGAGTCGTAATTGCAATTATAGCTAAAATATATTTAATAACTCTTCTGTTTGTAAATATCTAATGCCCTTTCCTACGTCCACAAATCCATATCTTAGGTGTTATTATCGTTGGCCTTTTTCATATAGCCAATATTTCGAGTTATATGCAATTGCGGCGATATGGCTAGCCGTCTTTAGCGACTCAGTGATGAAAAGGTTATGCACCTCCAATAATTCGTTGTTGTTTTTTTCAGCTGATACGACACAACACTTAAATATTCTACTACTATTATATAATACTCCTTAAATATGACGATAAACGTTTAGAAATGCACAAATCTTCGATGCAGTTGCGATTGTCTCATCGAAGATACAGTCTTCTAAATTCTTTCTCTATGAAATCTGTTGATTTTTATCCTTATCTTCATTCATGTCATCTTCATATATCGCAATGTTTTCTATCCTTTTTACATGCTTTTTCATTGTAAAATAAAATACGCTTGCCGAGTATCATTGAATCACATGACGTGTTGTCGTTCTCTTTTTTGGACTTTGGCTTAATGATCGATCTTTGCATATCTTTCCTTTCGTTCACTAATTTCTCGACATTTTAGCTAACTTCTTCATCATGCAGCTTTTCCTTTTTAGCTTTTATATTTATATATGTTCGTATTTCAAATAAAAGTTGTTTTTAAAAAATATATTCAAGTAAATGAAAATTTTTAGGGCTCATTCAAGCAGTGAATCAATGATTTCATCGCAAATTTTAGAATCTCCACAAAGTGATAAGTAACGAAACGACAAGAAAGAAGTAAAAGTAATCAAGCGGAGTTGAATGTTTATCCAATTATTGCGTAGGAATAGGAAGTGAGGTATATTTGATAAAGACTTACGTATATTCAGCAGAATAGCTATGTGAGCAACAAAATGAAATTACCGGAAATGTCACAACCGGACTTATTGATTAAATTTTTATGATAGGTAAATTCTATGAAGTGAGACAGTTGATGGGACAGCAGAATGATCTGGCGAAGAATGGAATACGAGTGGGGTTAGGAACATTGAGGCATGAGGAGGGATGAGGGCANNNCGCTTTACAATGAAGCTAATAATCGAGCAGGTAAAATGAGGTTAATTATTGTGCAGGTATAATAAGATAAGACCGACGACCTTATTAATGACAATGGTGAACTCAATTTTGTGTTGTTTCTTCAAAATCGACACACGAGTCACTGGATGCAATCGCTTCCTATAATGATGATATGCTTGTATTGTTGTATGCAGCAAGCACTCGTCAATTTTAGGTTATTAGTTCCAAGCAGCCATCGCAAGATTCCTCGACGAAAAAAAATTTCCAGCAATTCAATATTCATGAGGCCGTAGACGATTCCTTAAATCTGCTAATCCCAAAATTCATGTTGAATAGTCATGTAAAACCTATTAGGTTCACGAATTGCATTTCAGGTGTAAATCAGGTGCATTTCAGGTCGATGAATTATCTACGACTAATTTATACAGCTTTTCTCTCCTGAACGAATGAATCTCTCATATATGATATAAGTGCGATTCGATAGCTGAGGTATAAATATCGGCTAATTATTCGGAAAAGTTTCAAAAAAAAAAAGCAATAAAAAGAGGAAGCAGTGCTAAGCATCGATCCTCATTTCTAAATCTCTATTAACAACAATTTCGGGTAACAATTTCATCGTCAAGTAGTAAATAAATTATTCCCTTCAAATTCGAAGATAGCAAATAACATTTACAAATCGAAAATAATCGTTGAAAATAATCAAAAATAAAATAAAAAATAAATAAAATAAATATTTTCTCATCATCGATATATTCAGCAATAAATATAAGCCTATAAATAGGCAACGATATGCAATCAACGTAGCATCGATCAATTAGTAGCGATCTAAGAAATAATCGTTGAAAAATGCCGAAAGTCATACGTCCTCTGAGCGTTTATATTATCTGAGAAAATATATTTTTAAAAAAAGAACCAATCCAAAGTAAGACTTTGACTTCAATTCCTTTATTTTCTTGAACAACAAGAGGATCGCTACGTGAAATCTAACGAGGAATTTCCTCCAAACGAGGATAAACAACTCCGACAGTCATTTCGTTGACAGGACCAAACTAATTCGGTGATTTATATATATACATATTTATATTTATATATTTGTGCTTATTTATTTATTTATTTATTTACTTATTTATTTATTTATGGACTACTGAAACGTCATTGTCGATTTGACGCATAATATCAAGTCTAAACCCTTCATGAAACTTGAAGGTATAGACCGTACATGGTATCGATATAGGGTATGATATGCGTGGATAGGTGTAAGTATGGATGAGATAATTTATGATATAGTAGATAGGGTATGCGATGAGGATATCCACAAAACACTTCGCTTTCTGGATGATAACTTGTATTCATATCCGATATCTGAAGAGAATTTCGGTGATGAGTTAATTTAAATCTCCGAACCGAAAGTAACATTACTTTGCTGACGGAGCAGTTGAGCAAAGAATAGACAGGCCATATCTTCATCATATTGATAATTGATAATGATATCACTGCGTTTTCTAGCTGAAATTTGTGCTTTTCCTCTCGTTTTATAGCATATTAAATTCCAGACCTGATAATCAAGCCATGCTTCAACGATAAGTAGCTTTTATTGAGATTAAACAACCTCAAACGGAATCATAGTAGGGGCATTACAATGTAAGAGAGTATAGATATGGCTACGCACTGAAAGATGGATGGAGTGGAAGGAAGGAGATTCGAGTTAAATATTTGCGACTTCCGGACAACAACCTGCGAACATATAAGCCGGACAACGTTGAACCATTAAGCCATCATATTTAACGAATTCATTTATTTCTGTGAGATATCAAAAAGACTCATTCATTATCACATTGAAATAGGGATGTAATATATTTATTTATATTTATATTTATATTTATATTTACATTTATATTTATATATTTCAATCCCACGGAGAAAAAAATATATATCCAAGTTATTTCTAGAGTTTTTTATTCGTATCCTTGGCCAAAAAAAATAGGATTCCCTAGTCCCATATCAGCACAACTTCAAATGTCGTCAATTATTGCACAATTTGGCTAATCTCTCAAGAAAAAAACATTGAAATGTTTTTTTGATTCTTACTATATATTCGTGAGAGTTCTTCATTATAATTGAATCGAGAATGCACTCAGCAAATGTCTTGATGAATAAGGTGATCGTTGTGCTTTCACGTAACAATATTCGAGAAAATGTGATTGCTACACAACGTTACTCAAGCATACTTGATGCTTCGTTAGTGGCTTTGTAGAGGGGGGTGTAGGGTGGAAAACGGCAGCAATTTGAGGACACGAAACGACCTTCGCAATAATCAACTGCTCGACGAGATTTTGCTCCTCAATCACTTGTATTAAGAGAGGCATTTTGCTTCTATCACTATTGGACAAGAAATGGGGGAAAGGGATTGGCGGTAGAGGAGTGTGGGGGGGAGGGGTGGGGAGGGGATGGAGATTGGGTTGAGGCTTTCATTTCTCGACATTGGAAAAGCTAGTGATATATATTTCGGGATAAGTTGTTGGGAGTATAAGAGTCGACACTGCACTTCATCAGTGAGGCGAATTTTGAGGCGGAATATTGAAGCATCAAATGAAAAAGAATGCACTATAACTGAAAGCACAATCCGCTGCATCAAAACCATAGCCAGATAGATGCTTAGCGACAGGCACTTCTAACAAGGAAGTGCCGTAATTTCCTTGAGTCTTCTGCTGGGTCTTTGTTTTTTTCTGGTGCGGAACCGTAGAAGCTAAAGAAGAGTGATAGCTCAACTTCAGTGAAAAGAATGCTCAATGGACGATCTCTACGACAGCCGAGGATATCGTCGCTAAATGGACTATGACAAAAATGACCGATACAATATCTGGCGTATTTTAAAGCATTGAAAGCAGCGAATTTTATCTCCGGTAAAGCTCATTGCCACCTCCTACAGGTCTTGCGATGTTCGTAAGTCGGTCACATATNNNCGTCCTTCCAGCATACCGTCTAGACCGGAATTGAACCGGAATTCATTCAGGACAAGTCAGGACAACACAGATATGCTGTATCGGTGATGACGTTGAGTCTACAACCTTATGACTCATCGTTATTGCCCTTATCGGATATCGTCTGATCTTTCATCACTCGGTTGTTTTTGTTGTTGTTGTTTTTTTTTTTGAAAATGGGAAAAATGCCAAAATATTTCGCCACAGATTTGCTCCACTCTCTTATCCTAAACGAAACGCCGAATTTTATGAGAGTTCGTCTATGGACGGAAATTCTGCACTCGGGTGTATTTCGGCACTTAGCGCAAACGTGAATGACGTCATTTACCGATATGACGGTAGATGAGCCGAAATATCGGCACATGACCATATCAAAAGCTCAAAATCAGTAAAATTCGAGTTAGCAATTTAGAAGGAGAATGGTGCGAACTTTGCAAATGCATTTTTTTTTCTTCACCATCATGACCTTTGAACTCTTCGAATGCGAAGCGTTATCACGTCTAACGAAACGTTAAAGCCAACACCGGCGAGTGTATTTTCGTGTGNATTTTTTTTTCTTCACCATCATGACCTTTGAACTCTTCGAATGCGAAGCGTTATCACGTCTAACGAAATGTTAAAGCCAACACTGGCGAGTGTATTTTCGTGTGCTTTTCGAATTTGGCATTTTGCCCATTTTGTCGAAAAAAAAATTATATTACGAAATTTTTGTGTTAAATAATGCAAGAACAAGTTTATCGATATTTTTTGGCGCGTAGGACAACACCGTCGACAAACTAATCGATAAACGCACGCAACTCGACGCAAGAGCGCGCCTCCAACAGGTCATATGGCTAGGGCGAGTGTGTTATGCGGCCGTTGCGAGTGTGTTATGCATACCGATATGTTTTGTTATCTTGTGTGTTATACATTCACTTTCCTCTTGCTTTTTTTTTCAACGCTACGGTAGAGGTGTATACCGGACATTATTGGGGGTTGCACGGTATATTTCAACCGTGACACCGATATTATTTCGGGAATGTCTTCTGCTTTTTATTTAAATGTAGGTTGCATATGTTGTTATGTGTTTTCGCACGGTTGCATTCTAAGTCTTTTCTCACGGTATGGTAAAGGTGTTCACCGGTTTAGTTTTACCAATCGTTGTCAGTCACCTGTTGCAAACTTCTGCATACGCAATTGTTTACTTACCTGATCCACTAGAAGTTAGTAGAAAGGTATAGAAATGCTAGAGAGGTATAAATAATGAAATACACACGATTGGATATAGTCGAATAGAGAGAAAACATCTTTCGGGCTTTCGTAGGATGGATTATAGTCATACCTGTGTGCGTTTACCTGTTCTTCTTTTTGCTGTTGTTGTTGTGCGCGACAATTACGAATAAAAGCNGATTATAGTCATACCTGTGTGCGTTTACCTGTTCTTCTTTTTGCTGCTGTTGTTGTTGTGCGCGACGATTACGTATAAAACCAAAAACAAACAACAAAAATGCGTAATAAAAAATAATAATTTGTAAAGAAACACTAAAGAAGATAAACCACATTAGTTGATGAACGACGTGAAGAGGTGATGCACCGATCCCATATAGCAATAGATCTTTAAGGTCGACGTTGAAGCCTTCCATCTTAGAACNTAAAGAAGATAAACCACATTAGTTGATGAACGACGTGAAGAGGTGATTCACCAATCCCATATGCAATAGATCTCTAAGGTCGACGTTGATGCCTTCCATCTTAGAATACCTCAGGTGGAAGCTTTTCACCTTGCAAATACATGCAGGTAGATTTGTAGTATTTGTGGATATTCTCTAGCAATGCATCCTCCTGTGTGGACAAATCAAACGCGAAAGAGGTGTGTGCCATTCGATTTCAAAACAAGCTGATCGTTCCGGTATTCATTTGATTCGCGAAAGAGGTGTGTGCCATCAAAACAANNNCGAAAGAGGTGTGTGCCATCAAAACAAGCTGGAAATGATTGCCGGAACGAACATCATTGAAGCATTTTAAGCATCAAACTTTATTTGCTACGCAAAAGAAGAGCAATTCTCTCTAAAGGGGGCTATTATTTGTATGAAACTAGGCTCTATTCTTTGTCAATCTTTGTCACTCTATCAACTTTTGATGCACAAAAAAAAGGGGTTTTATTAGAGAATTCANNNGAACAGGTTGATGGAATCGGCCTAACGCTTTATCGGCTTTCAGAACTTATACCTTCAAAGTTAAATTATTATTATTTATTATAATGGTAGAAAGAAATGGGGGTATGGGGGTCGGTAGCTCAGTGGTAGATCCTTCGCTTGGTAAGCGAAGAGATCCGGGTTCGATTCCCGGCTGGTCTCCCAACGGATCACCAGAGGATTAACCACCAAGCGTTCCAGAAATCTCGTCAAAGCAGCTATGTGTGGTTGTCAGCTGCATAGATAAGGGAATCGATGAAACCACAGCTGTCTTTGTATCGTTGTATCCGAATCAAATGAATACAATTGCAGTAATGCTGAAAATATCAGCGATTTTAGCAACTCGCTTGCATCACAGTTGTTTTTGTTTTGTATTGCGCTTGATCCGCTTAGGCATATTAATACAAAGATACAAAGACAGCCNAGTGAAATTTTAAGATAAGCATACAAAGATACAAAGATACAAGGACAGCTGTAGTTTCATCGATTCCCGCATCGATGCAGCTGACAACCACACATAGCTGTTTTTGACCGGATTTTCGGAACACCTGGTGGTCAGCCTTCGGGCGATCCGCTCGGAGATCAGCCGGGAAACGAACCGAGTCTCTTCGCTTAGGAGGCGAAGACTCTACCACTGAGCTACCGACCCCTAGGACAAACAAATTTCTCTTTATTTATGGAATATATAGTCTTATCGAGAATTATCAGTTTGTTAAAATGCTTTCTAGAGGGATTTATACGATAAATACAATGGAGTTTTTAGTGATTTCAATATTTAGATTTTTTTTTTTCTAGATTTAATTCATTGGGCTTTATTCGTTGATAAACAAGATGCTTCCAAATTAATGAATCTTAGAGAACTTTCAATTGTGAAGCACCTATTAATACCAATATTACTTGCAGAAACTTTGAGTTATTCTGTAAAAAGTGAAGTAGTTACTAGGATTGGGATCATTGAATGTTTTGATGAAATTAGCTGACACAGTGCGCAGAGACTTCATTTTCTCACTGCAATCAACAGTTATCTAATTTCCATTTAGATAGCTCACTCATTCGTGCAATGAGACACTTGTGTGAATGGTTAATTAGTTCGTATAGATTATTGACTGTGCTGACAATACAAAACTACTCCGAAAGGTTTAGCTACACTAACATTCAGAGGCGTATGCCTGTTGATTTTGTTTATCTTTGAGCTTATTATAGGCTTTTTCTTGAATTCATTTAACTGTACCTCTATTCGGGCTGGCCGTTAAGTGAAAAATGCACAATTTTTTTGTTGCAATTTTTATTGTGATGCCCAATTTTTATGTGCCTTTAATATTAGGCGTTCTTCTACTTTCTTCTACAGTTACACCTTCGTTTTTTCATAGGTGGTTTCTCTTCTGTCGCCTGTTGATCGCATTCATCCACACTTTTTTGTCTTCTCCTCTTCGATCCCACTCTTCTTTCAAAACACTCATGCATTTCTTCTTAACGATCACATTTTATAACTCAAATATGACCATCACCTCCTCTCAGCGTTGATCTTCATTCCTCAGGTGTTTCCGTCCTAATCGGACTAACTTCTTTTCATGTTGTTTATCAGTGCCTTATTTTGCGCTCTTTAGTTTCCGTTCTCTTTCTGTCAATGCCGTAAATTTGCCTTCGTTTTCCAACTTATAAAATTCTCTGGATATTTCTTGCATTTCACTTAGAGAATTATTATTCATTTGCTTCAATGGACATTCATAATTGTTATTTTTATTACTATTTAAATTGCTTGATTTAAACGGTTTACAACAAGTGGGCAATTATGAGTTGTAGCTTAAACTTTCAATTTGATTTAAAATTCTCTTTAACAGCTGAAGAAGATAAAAATTTGGACTCGAAGTTTTTCTGAAGTATTGTCTTTAGGAATACCAAATTAGCTAGCCAAATGTTGACCTTTGACGTCTGTTTTCATCCAGCTCAAATGATGAGCGGAATGATTGCCCGAGTTGTAAACGACATTGCGCTAGTGAAGTGCGACCAGCTGATGCTTCCATCGCATAAGGGAGCCCTTGAAATCTCTCGTAATGACAACTGTAGTTGGCAGATGATCGCATCTGTTAACGATATAGTTCCGGGGAAATCTTCCACTGGTCGAAAATTCCTGATATGATTGAGTGGGTCACCTACAAAATTAGTTATTTCGAAAAAAGCATCGTAAAGTCAAGGTAAGGGGCTCAGGGAGAGGAGGGGAACTAGAAGGGGGGGGGGAATGGGGGGAGACGGGAATGGCATATACTGTTCTAGGACAATTAACTCAAAGAAACTGAGATCCTTGCGTTGACAGGCAAATTTCTTTTTGTGAATCTCCCTAATACATTTTCAGGTGAGTTCATCTATTTTGTGTCAGAAGAGCTCTTAGATGCGCATCATGTTTTAGTGGAGCTATACTTAAGCTTGGAATAGCCCTAATAAATGCTATCACATATGTGTTATTGACACTTTCAAAATCATATTGGGTTTCAAACTCGCCAAGATGACCGAGTCGTGCTATATGTAACTTAAGCAACTGATCCTTTGAGAAATGAGTTTATCTAACTTTTTACAAATTTTTTCTTCATTATCAGCGCTTCTGAGCTATAATTATTTTCGATGGTTGTCTCTATCGCAGTACTGGGAAGGTGTTTCATTTTTCGAAAACTGCAAAAGACTAGTATACTATGCATTAACAAATTCTGCTTATATATTGCAAAATGAGCTCTCAGGAAATATGCTAAACATACCATTGAGATTAATAAGTATACTTACAGTTTCACCTGCGACACACCGTGAATTGCTTGAAACAGCGCTGTTTATGATCACGGACATACAAAAAAACGGAAAAAAACTAGCCCAATTCAATGAGAAGCCTTGATGACGGTATCGATGGACTTATATGAAATTCACGCAAATTTTATTGACATCCCGAAAAAATTTTCCTCATATCAAAGGCGTATCGCTCACAGTAATAATATATGCGATTGTTGGAAATGCGCCTTTTCATTATTCATCTCTAAAACAATGATGAATCGCAATCAGTAGATGAAGAACGCAGGGAAATCGATGTGAGCTGATCTACTGACGAGTGTATTTCTAATTATTCGATCGCTTAAATTTTGCCTTTTTTTGTAAAATATAATGCAACGAGATTGTCTCCGATAGCCTATTATCTGAGGAGGCGTTATTTGCGGCCAAAAATAATGACCAGCAAATTCTGGTCGAGAATTAATGATAAGAAATTTGCCAAAAAATGGAGAGCTATCGAAATTCCGAAAACTGTGAGAGAAATGCCATTCGTCGTTTGTACACGATGAAAATGATGCACACTAGTTTATTCCAACAATACAGATGTTTATGGCTTTCATTATAATAGTTGATAGCACATTCGCATATGTATATGTCTATGCTACTTTGTTGATGCTGGTCACTCACAGGTGGTCATTTATGTGCGATGCGAAGGTGAACTCAGGCGAAGATCACTGACTTCGTTGCCTAGTCAACCAATTATCATAACCACGCTGTGCGTGCCCCGTCGGCGGCAATTCCTAGATGCAACCGTTTGCAACTTCTGCACGTCATCCAACTTTCTCCTTTCAGTCGCTTAATTTGCTACGCGCTCAATTGGTTAACCTAACAATATCAGTTTCAAAATTCACTACAGGCATCTGTTAATGCCGTTATTTTTATTGAAGCTTCTGACTGATTCTGGCAATGAACGAGTCAAAAAGTAGGACAGGAAAGACGGTGTGAGAGGAGCTTTTGCAATTGGGTCAAGAATCGGCCTCCTGCTCAAAATACTGAACCAAGCGATGAGGCGCCTAATGACGCTTGTTCTCACACTCCTTTTGCTCAAATTTTCTATTCAACAAAACCGTTGTTAAGTTGTAGCCAGCTAACAACGAAAACGAACTTGACCAATTTCTAATGTTCCACTTAAGGGTCAGTAGCGCTTGTAGCAGCTTGACCTTAGGTCCAAGGTTACCAATTTTAGTAGCTCATACCTATCAAATTTACATTTCTCAAGTTTTTGCATTTCTCAAGTTGAAACTGCTAGACGAGCGAGCAAGCAAACGTGCATTTATGTAAACATGCAGGAATAATAAGGTGCCCTAATTCACTCTTGTGAAGGTTTTGCAAAACCGCACAATAATGGCATCCATCGAAATTTGTATACATCACTCTTGCGACGTTGTTAAAGTCATCATATTACTGCCTATCCTCGTGCTTCTCGCTCTCATTCTTATACCACGTGGATCACTTCCGCATAATTCATACAGCTTTAACGTATTCCCTACGTGCAACTAAGTTTGGATGATAATTTGCGTGGGTAAACGTCTCGAATAGCTGCCAGTCACAAATGAGTGAGGGAAGGTGTGCGCATGTGTGTATTTATCTGAATCTCATTGGGGGGTCTCTAGCGACCGTTGGCCATTTGGAGTAGCGTGTATATGCTGCACCCTTAACAGGCTAGCTAGCTAGCTAGCCTGTTAAGGGTGCAGCATATATGGTGCCAAATTGCATGAACTGCATCGCATTTACTCATTGGATTTGGTATTCATCACATTGAGTGTGATTTTTTCGATTGATTACCCTGGTAACACCTATATTGCTCTACATCACTTTGCCGAGATCTAATAGGGTCCGCAGCTAAAAAGAGGAATTTTCTTTTCCTCTTCCTCACTAGAGGAGAGGATATGATAAAAGTTCAACGGCAGAGCGCCCAATAAAGTGCTTCTTGAAATAACCAACCAATTAGATGAATCTCGTTTAAGGCAGTTCATTTCCCGACTACAAACAGTTCATTTTTTTGGACGTATCTGAATATTTCAGAACAATTTTATAGATACTAATGAATCATAAGAGCGTAATAAATTCTAAACGAATAATGTTAACGTGACAATTCATGAATATGTGCCAACAGTGGCACATCTAGCAGCTAACAGAGGATGAAGAGCGTTCTCGTATAGAGAATGGAACCGTATGAGTGGCATTTAAAATGGCCAAGAAGCCTGGTTTTTAAGGAAGTAAAATACATCAGTAAGGAACAAGAAGTAGAGGCAGTAGCGCGAGTAACTCATTTTTCTGCCAATAAAGGTCGATGCTTGAATTATTCAAAAGAGAACAAGCAGTAGTAGTAGTTTATCGATCATATTGTACTGAAGGATTTGGCACTATTCAGCTAAACGATCCTTCATTTTGAGTGAAAATTTAACAAATTTAACATTAACTTATGAGAGATGTGAACATAAAGAAAAANACGAACATTGAGTGATCACGGGAACTTGCCTAGTTTTGAGTGCCTCCAACAAAGCACACTGTCCAATAGCATGACTCGATAAAGACCATACTCTTTAATTCTCCCCCCCCCCCCCCCCCCCCCCCCCCCCCCGCACTCCCCTCCCTAGGATGCATGCTTTTCAAATGTTAAATCCATATTAGGTGGAATATTTTGAAAATAGCTGCACCCGTTTTGCTCCATTCTAGCTTATCCAACACTTAAAAGGAGTAGCAAAATTTGCGAAAAATTCCCAAATAATTTCGACGTCTACTCACCTAAATTATTCCAAGCCATTCGCTCTTACAAGCAGAAATTTTCACCTTACGGCATTCGTAAGATTAAACATCAAATAGTCTGAATATTAACAAAATTCCACACGGCATGCCTCACAAATGAGCGGAAATCAACAAAGTGCCTGCAATGCAAATCAATCAAAAGTTTCTTTGGTAACCAAAAATATTTGGCTACCAAAAGTATGCCTCTCTGAATGCAATACCGAACAAACAATTGTCATTTTTGCCGAACGATCACGTCGAAGGATTTCTTTCAGAAAGCAACGCTAACAGCTCAATCCACAGGATCGGAAAAAGAGCAAAAACAAGTTGACGGTTATGCTGTAATTCTTTTCGCGAAACGTACGTAAAATATTTGTCGATCATTCCTATCGTTCAGCGTATAGCCGTTCCCGAAAACTCCTTCTCCTACAAAGACAGCGGAGAGCGGTGTTCATTGGCGGGCAGGAAGTAACAAGCGTGAATGTGAATGTGGAAGTGGATGAAACGAAATAAATACAAGCGGCAGGAGAGCGAAAATCTTGTTGACGAAGGTGAATAGTGTCAGCGTTGGAAATATCTGTGGGCTATTTCTCTGGAGCCTACTACGATGAGCTGCACGCATCTTGCATGCATATGCATCGAATCTCGCGCAAATATGGACTTCTGTCTGCAGCCGTTTTTATACAGCAAATATTTGCCTTCGTTAGGCAGTTCCATTGTGCCTTTAGTGCATCCTAACTATGGACAATGATACCATACCACATGGCGAAACTACATATTAAGTTGGCATATGAAAAGTTGCCTTTAAAAGAACCCAAAGGCGATGGGTGAGGGATGCATTAAAATGTTCGCTCGTTTAGCTGCAGTCGTCGATTGCTAACCAAAACCCCCTTTAGACTAAGCAGAAGGATACCACTGACCGACCGTACTTTTTTGTATTGATTCAGGGCTCTCCGATTGAGCCTCTCAGATGTAGAAAGCTTAAAACAAGCTTTCAAAGATTGGATGCTTCACCATCCTCAGATTCAACTTGCCGCGGCATTGAGTACGTTCAAAACATCGTCCAGGCGTTGAGCGAGAGATGTAATTCAAGCGTATCATTTAAACGCTTCTGTGCTTTTATAGAACAGTTAAACCTGATTTCCCCTATAGCATGCTTTCTTTCTTCATATTTTCCGTCCAAAGATATCCGTTAATATGCTGCGCATTTTGGCCGAAAATGAAGCTGTACACATTATTCTATACTGCAATAATATGCCTTAA
>JAARMF010000544.1:35891-45901 GCA_022844705.1 Toxascaris leonina | reverse complement strand
TAGCGAAGTTTTTCTTCGCTTTGAAACTTTTAGAGCACAATTTTTGAAAACGGACTTTAGAGGATAATTTGCTAGAAATCTTGAATCATTTTTCGGTAGTCTTCGTTTACGGTTCGAAAACTTTAATAGCGCAAAAAATCATATACAAGTTCCTTTTCTGACTTATTAAGAAAGGCGTGGAAATTATCTGTTGTTCTCATTGAAAAAAAAAAAGTATAAGACTTGTTAAAGAAGCGAAACCTATCATCAGCTTGACTGCAGATGGCAGGACCGCATCGAATACGATAGATAAGGAACCTTACAAGTTAGCTTGGCTATTATTGTAAACCTTTCCATATTGATGATTTTCACTGTCTCGCTTCTCTTATATGGGTGATCCATGTGCGCTTTTACTTCTCCTCCCTCTCTTCGATGCTAAGCACTCGGCTGCTGACACCTACATCTTGTTTCGGTACTAATGTAAGGTGAAGCAGCTTCTTAGCTTTCAGATAGGTGTCACTCTCAAGCGCTGAAATTGTCCTATTTCATCCACCCAACCTTTAGACTGTTTTCCTTACTGCGGATTGCATTCAGTTAAGGAAATTCTTTTCCATACGCTTCGCTGATCCATTGAAAGCAGTAGATGCTTGATGTTGAACAAAGCGGAGCATGGTACATACTAGGGACGTCACGTTGATGGAACCTTTAAATCTTCATGAAACTGGAATCGTTCTAGACGTAAACCATGTAATATTATTCAATAAGGTTATTTTTTCGATTTAGGTTAAATCAGCTGACTATGCGTTTCATAGATTTATTGCTGTAATTGCAGCAACGATCCTCTAATATTAGTGAGGTTTAGTTTAAATTTGCAAAGATATGCATACCCTATTGAGCAATTAGCTAAAAAAAAGAAAAAAAATTTAACGTAGCCTAAGAGCTGCGTTATTTTGTGTCGGACGTTCATTGATAGCATTCATTGAGAACAAGCAAAGAGCGATGCGATAAACTCACATTTACGACTATGTTTGCATTTATCAGTGATGCTACGCTTTCACACTTATTTATCATTTCTTAAAGATTTTCTTTTCATCTCTCCGCCATCACCACAACAATCGTTTTTTGTGAGTGCTCAATTTTTAGAGTTGATGCTTTGAAATAAGCAATTGCTGCATTTGAACGTCACATTAATACGTGTTGCATGATTTGCGCCTCTTTGAAGTATGTTTCATCTCGAAGGGGGGGAGGAAGGGAAGGGGGGGGGGGACGAATCTAGTATTTTCTTGATATATACCAATTGCTGACCTAAAATCACCAACGTCACCAAAATTCGACTACACTGGACGAGCTTCTCTTGTTCCTACAATACAATTGTTTATATTCTGGCCTCTTTTCTCGACTTACATTTGTAGAGAATGATCTGAGATGACTGCTCTTTTCTGCGATGTATTACTTTCTCGACTATATAGAGCAAATACATAACATTAAGTGTCCGACAGTAAATTCTTCGTAAGCGACAGACCAAAAATTCATAGCCAAGGTTGCTCTAAACACGTGGGAACGCGGAAAATTGCAAAGTTGTCGAGAAAAAACAAATGTCCACTTCATAAGAAAATTTCTTGTTTCTCGTTTATCTATGGCAGTGAGGCGAATTTCCTATGTATGGACATAGACTGCCGCATGCAAATTACGTCGGATTGTTCTTACTCTACTTTCGCAGTGGGCGGCTTTCTAGGCTTGTCGCGTTTAAGTGAAAGCTTTATCTTAGCTTTCGTTTACAAGGTGGACCGCATCCATCGTGTTTATCGTTTGCTTTCTTCATCACCCCATGCTGATAAAGTTCTGTTAAAGTACTGTTTCTTAATGCATAAAATGCTTGACGCTGTATGGCGACTTCTTTTAAAAATTTGAAAGACTCGCTGAATAACGAATTGAATTCAAACTCAGGTAATTAGTTGAGACGAAAACTTTCCAATCTTCGATCCTCAAAACATTTCCTCTGTAACTTCCGCTCACTCTTCTTACATTATTGGACCTCGTCCGGCTTTTCTATCTCGGAGATAACCATCTCCGATGTGCTAAATGAATGTTGTATAGAAGATTCCGTGACGTCTAGCTGAGGACGTAGAGATCTGTGTTCATATCTTCTCACCCTCAGCTAATATGAAAAGATCCCTCATTTAGTAGTTTTATGAAGTAAGTAAATCGCAATCGCTTGCTTCAAAACATTCGTAGGAAAAAAATTGGCGTGCTTTGCTCTAAAGCATTCTGTAGAGAATTTCCTCGGCATATTGCTAAGCACTCGCTGTTAAGCGAAATATTTGCTAAGAACGAGATAAGGCTTTCTTGTGAAATCCCCATCGAAGGTATTCACTATTCATTACAGAAATTTTATTTGCATAATGCCACCTATACATTTTCTGCCTCTGCAAAATATGATATTTTCCCTTTTTCGTGATGTTTAGTTTATGGGGCGGTTTGAGGCGTTAGTTTAGACGAGCGAGAAATTCCTCCACAAGCGATGGTTTTTCGACTGTCCATTTTCTACGTGAACGGTTTAGTCGAGTAAATACGGTTGCATTTGGATCTTTGTTTCTTTTACTCCCCTTAGTTTTGTTGCATTTATTACGCAATATGTCTCAAAAGAATCGGTTTCATCAGGAGATAGTGGTATCAATGGCAAAAAATTTCAAGCTAGGAATGAGATTTGAACTTTCGTCATTTGTGCAGAACAGTGACAATGCAAAACATACCATTGCAAGGATGCATTGAGAAACATTTATTTCGAAATATTGAAATGGTAAGCGATTTTTTTTCTTGGCCACTAGACTTTTCTATTGGGGGCAAGCGAAAGCTGCTGGTGAGTTATGATTGAATACGACAGTTTATGCGCTTGTATTACTCTTCGATAAACTGCAAAAGATTTGTGGGAGGAGAATAATGCGGGAAGCGAGATGAATGCAGTTGAACTAACGATTTTATTAGCAATGATCATCAATTAAAGGAGTCTCGCTTGGAGCGACTTCGAGATTGCCGCAATGGGCTACTACTCATTGAGGAGCAATGTCCATATATGGGGCTTGTTTAGGCTTGGCCGCATTTAGTCTGCTCTAGAAAATTGCGTTTCCTTAATTGGTTTATGCAAGTTCATTTATTAATTACATTCGAGCGCTCCTAATGAGCGCTTCGCACTCGTCTATCGCTGTTCAACACTTCTATCTTCTGCCATCATTACCACACATAGTTTTCGTCTTCGAAAATGGGTTGATCGATCTTCTTACTATCGAATCCTGATGTTTCTTGGATGGAGGCTTGATTTTGTTTTATTTCGCGTTTTAAATAGCTTCACTTATTGATTGGACATCTTTTTTGGCGCTGACTTATATACTTCTTCGGCATCATTCGATTGCGAAAGCTTCTAGTCGGAATTTCGGTTCAGTTTTAGAGTTGAGCCATGAATGAGCATAAATAAATATTCTTTCCGGATTATCTTTCCGGATCTTAATTATGCTCCTTCCGGATCATCTTTCTGGATATTCTTTCCGGATCATCTTTCCTATTGTTTTATGCAATCGCCTCATATGCATTGTTGTTACTGAAGGTTTGCTAAAATGTTTCACGAAAGAAACCATCTTTTTCAGTCATAAATCGTCCAAAGAAATGTGCACTTTCACATGCACTTTAGAAATAGGCGTTGTAGAAAGCCTACACAATAACAAAGGTAGCGTTTAAGAAGTTTGTGTAGAAATGAATTCAACGAACGTGGTTGTATTGCATGGCGAATTTGATGGCCTTCCGCTCGCTTCACACCTGGCTACTTCGTTCATCGCTTATTTCCGCAAGTCTTCCGTTCCCATTTATAAGGCGAGGTTTAAGGGTGAGGGGAAGCCCTAAGGCGGTGCTTTTGATCGCCAACAGTTTAGCGGTATGGCTCCGATTATTTTGCATGCGATGGCGGAAATTGAACTTTTAGAATAGATGCATAAAAGATTTAATTTTTGAGACCGACGTTGAAGCCATCAGGGATTCCGATGGCTTATTTGCAATTTGTCATCTATGAAGTATTTCACCCATATCTTCATCTAGATATGAAGTATGCGCGCTGCTAAAAGAACCCACTATTCTACTGCTTTGAGTTTGCTCATAGTTTCGACGTTGAGCAGTCGATGACATTTGTGGAACGAAGTTTTCTGGTAACTTGTATTCCTGTTATGACTGCTGCTGCCGCAATGCTTTCAGACTTCACTCAGCGAACCAGTTGTATATACTGACACAAGTTGAGGTCTGTAAGGAATATATGTATGAACATATATGTATATTTATTTATTCATTTATTTATTCATTTATATTTCTTCTAGCTGCGAACTGAAGATTGTTTTGTTAAGTCGACTTCAAAAATACTCTAGTTTCGAACGTTCGACTAACGACCCTTCAAAAGCGTCAATATGCCTATGAAATGAATGAAGATGATTTAAAGAAGTGCAAAATCTAAGATTATGACAGAATTTCAAATTGCGTGCAAAATGTTTTTTATTGCTAATTCGAGCCCTATCAGCTGGTGGTTTTGTTCTCAATTATATACCTCTTCTTTTTAGTACTGTTGTTGCGCTATATAATGCGTAGAATATCTGGTGGTATTGAGAGCAAAGCAATGATGTGATTTTGCTTGTTGCGATGAGAAGTGATAAGCGATAACAAAGGTCGATGTTGTAGAAGTGTCGAGAAAGAGTGGAATGTAGGCGAAAAAGATTATTCACATCATGCTCGTTTATAAAGTCAATTGTTCCCCTAGTGGCGCGTTTATGAAAAGCCGAGACAAATTAAGGAAACCTCAAAGATGATTATGCCGATTATGGCGATAATTATTTCCAAGAAGTTCGGAAAAGTGATTGAAAAGATGGAGGAATTTCTCAGTGTATGATCGAAAATCAGCACTAACATCGAATGTCGCTACACTTAATCCGTATTTAAAAAATAAGATAAAATCCGTTTTCAGTCCTTTCAAACTAAACCTAGAGAAACATCAGATTGCATTTCTTTTAATTCCACATACTATCATTTTCACCTTCTCAAAGCTCGAGCGAATTCCAATAATATAAAGGTCAGAGGTACGGCGGTTGGTGCTGATCTTGTTCTAATTAAGAGAAATAATCGAAGAAGAGGAGTTTTCTTCCGAGTTAATCCTATAATATTGATAAGGCATGACTATTTTTGAGTGCTGTTATCGGCTGGAACATATTTGCCTAGAGGAGAAGAATCGATGTTTGAGTTTAAAGCAACAAAACGTAAGTCAACTTTGCCACTTGGTGCTAGTGCTTCTGGGAATTTTAAATGAAACCTTTGTGGGTGAATCACCCACGAAGTTGAAAAGCCATTGAAAGTATAGCGAAGAGTTTTCATCATGTTGTGTGAAAGATAACTCTCGAGTATAGATCATGCCTTCAAATTTTCGACTTTATTTTTTCCATCGTTTTATCGCGAAGGTACAGAAACATCGCCTATAGAAGAATACGCATATTTGACACTTTTCCGCTGCTTCACACTACGCCAGTCCATCTGGGTTTTTGTAGGTGGCTTTCAGCTGAACGTTGTGGTCGAGCTTCTATTACCGAATGCCACATCATCGATCCAATAGGTAGAACAATGAGGAGTGGTGAGGTTAAATCAGTATAATTGATGTCATGGTTTTCGATCGGCAGTGAAGATGTTGGGGGGACGCAGAAACGGCCGTACAGCATTTTTCGACAGATTGTGACAATCCCCCAGGAATAGAGGGCTTTTGCATACAAATGATTTTGAAAAGATAGAGAAGGATCAAAAATTGATCTTCAACAACATGTGGTGCTAGTGCTTCTGGGAATGATCCTGAACTTGAGCAAGAAGCCGGAACATGATCCTGAAAAAAAGGATCGTTATATTCCGCGATGTGCGACAAGAGGCGGTTGGTTACCAGTCGCATCTTCTAGAAGTGGAAGTTCAGAGGAAAGGAAGATGAAAACGAATAACAAGATATGATTGGAGAATTTGGTCGATTTCAGGTGATATTAATGGCAAAGACATTTATTCTCTTTGAGGAAAAATATCTCTGCTAGTTCTCGAATTACAGAATCCTAACGTCGAACGATGCAGCAACGTTGTAGCAACCGTTTATGATGCGATTCGGTTGAACTATCTCATTTCTAGTTGATAAATAGAGTCACTACCGGTTATACCTGTAACATTTCTTTGATGAGTTAGCTACACTCAGTTCTCACTCGAAATTTGAACCAATTCCATCAACATTAAGCACCAGTTCAGCTTCATCATGCCCTCTTTTTCCTATCGTTGACGACTCTATATCACCTCATCTCCAACCATCTCCTTCATGAAATTCAGTCGGTAGTCGTCATGCCTCGTCATTTAAAATAAGTGTATATTTGCCAGCTGTTCTGCTTAATAACGCATTCTACAAATTTCTTCTCCAGTTGAGAGAGAAAAATTCTCTGCTTTCGAAAGCTCTTGAACAGCATATACAGATTACTTAGCTAGTGCTAATGAGGCAAGTGCTTGTGAGCTGAATGCCGCTTCCATCGGTGGTCCATCGGTGGCCACGTAGTACGGCGTACTGCTTTTCTACATTTGTTTCAGTTTTTACTCCAGCTGTCGAATGTTACAGAGGAAGGCGACGGGCGAAAGAACAGAACAGAGAAAGCAGATGGTAGAAAGTGGAAGCGGTTTGGAAAAGGTAGAATGAGATTCGGAGATAAGAGTAGGGTTGAATAGAACAGAATAATTAAGAGGAGCGTTGGCAGAAGGAAGATTAGAGTTTAGCAATCAACTGCGATAGTATTAAGTTTTTTGCCACTTACCTAGTCACTTGCTTGAACTTAACAATCTCCCTTAGTCAGCAGCATAACCTCAATCATGTCCATAATCAGCTACAGCAACCGTATGCTCCCGCTACCAACTCTCGTTATAGGTGTTGCTCCCTGTCCTGCAAATTACGATGGGCTCGTTCACTAAACAAGGTATAACAAAGTGCGAAGCGGAAGCTTTATTTTGCGACCGCATCTCTGTAACGTTGCTGATAGCAGATGCCTTTACGAAGAAGTCTTCCCGTACAGTCTCTATTTAAGTGAATGAAGTGAGGAGAGATATTTTTTGCTACTTGATAAAATGATAAGAAGACCAGACCAGGGACTCAGCAATCTATTGGCAATTTAGTGGCAGGTTATCAAGCTTAGCTGAGTATGCATCGTAATACGTTAAAGCGCCGCTAGCGATATAACAGAAAGGACTGCAAAACTTATGGAAAATGGTTGAGCCAAAGCAACATTGTCACTTTTAGTGAACCAATTTCGATGAAAACACGATGAAGTTGTTGAAAGTTTTCACTTCCTGTACGGCCTCATTGATGTCATATTTTCTGCGCACAAGCTATTCTAAAGACGAAAAAGTTGAGGACAATCTTTACGTTCGCTAATTTGCCTCTCCATTTCCAATAGATGTAGCATAGTAGAAGATTCCAGGTGATGGGGAATGGGTATGAAGCCGTTATGTGAGACGAAACAACTGGGACATGGTCCTTTAAATTCTTATAACAAAAGTAGGGCTGGAATTCATTCTACTTTTCTTTTCTAAATCGATTCGAAATTAAATGCGTAGAAGGTTCGCTTGGTGAAAAACCGGAAATCTCTTGCGAAATGCTATTTACATGAAGTTTCACTGTTCGTTTTCAGCAACAAGTTGAATGTCCTCAATAATATCCTCAATGTCCGTATAAGATGAAAGTATAATATTCTATGTTGAGGGAATGGTCAGTGTGCTGCAGAAGTATGCTTCTAAACACTTGTATCAAGGGCAATGTGGGACACCCTTACTTTGCTTTTTCGCGAGGTCTTTAAATACTGCTAGTGCCAACTCATCTATGCACACATATAAATTTTCTCAGTGCGAATAAAGCTATATGATCTGTGCATGGCGCTATATAGGAGAAGGGGGCAGATGTGCATAAAATTAGAAGGAAAACATTTCAAAGCACGTACGTCTAGTCGCTAAATACGGCAGTAGTCTTTTAGAGCTAGCAAGTTAATATGCTCTTCGCAGGATTCAAATGCTGCTTCGCGAAGTGTTCTATGAACTTTGAGGCCATCTGAATAAAAGCCGGCGTGTGCTACGCAAGTTCTGTAATAGACGCAATAAGAAAGTATTCCTAAGGCGCTATCGTGACAAGGCTCTGTCGATGACGAAGCTTCGAGGAGTTCACATATACTGTCATCAATTTTGGCTTCGAAGAAGCGACCCAATGGGGAAGCCATTTTGGAGAAATTTGCTGTGGTCAATATGGCACATTTTTTTTTTTTTTTGGAAAATCCATGTTTTCTACATCGGTTTAATATTTAACGCTTAATCGGTCATCCCAGTCATAAAGCGATGGTAGAGGTAACAACGCAGTTGAGATCGAACAGGGAAGAGTCTATGCCGCTTGGTTTCTAGACGGACACTCAGTATCAAATATGCAAGAATCGCATTAATCCTAATAATTCCAAGCATTCTGCAGAGGAAAGAGTTTTGGCTAATAAAGCGAAGCGATAACTTGATGAATCGTATAAAGGGGAGGGGGGTGGGATTTCTCTGTGAGAAGCTTCACAGTTACTAATTTCCAAGCATTTCGAAGCGTATCGACTAATAATTAATGCTTGAATAATTTCCCGAGTGGATCATTTTCTGCATTAAAAAAAAAATAAAGTAAAGCAATATGGATTCCGCCATTATAGAAAAATCGTCAGAAAGTCACCGGATGATATTTTCAATTCACTTCTTTCACTGCACATAAATATGTATGAATTCATGACCGGATAGCAGAGTATTCCGTTGATCCCTCTGAAAGCTTTCGCAAAGTTTGATATGAAACTCTCAAAGTTTGCTATCACGTGTCACATGGTGTCGAATGGAGATTGCTGTAGTTGTAGCGCAAAACTAAGTATTGTCACGAAAGAGGGATCTTTCATTTTTTTTCACAATAACCAGTTATGATAAGCGCTTTGTTCCCGCATATTACCAGCTGATGATCGTATGCAAGCAATATTCACACGAATATAGGGAGTTCTACGCGAGTCGGGAACTAAAATATAATTCAGTATTTAAATTTAGCGCTTGTGAACATATCGTTTCAATTTTTTACCAGATTGCTTGAAATATGCTTCAAGCTTCAAAGCTTTAAACGACGGAACCTTGATTACCTTTCGAATGATCCTTATGTAGTTTTGCATCTTGCCAATGCAAGAGGTATCATCCGCTGGAAGTGCTATCGTTTTACATCTTACCGATATTATGTTCCGTAAAATAGTGAATAGTTGAGGAATAGTGATTTCTCTTCGAAAGTATTTTATCATTCACAAGGTTTATATATCGCCCGTACGTGCTAAAGCTATCACGAATACCAACACATCAAATGCTGTATCAATTGTGATGTCTAGTTATTTTTGTTATAGCTGCTGTACGATAGAATCCATGAGCGATACGATTTCTTTGCAAGTTTACATAGAAATTCATCACTCTAATTCAAAGGGCATCAGCAAGAAAAAAAATTATTCGGGTAGAGCAGGTCGAATCTTTGATGTGAAGCGACATTATGAATTTTTAATGGGGGCGTCGCGTGTTTTGTGCAGCTCTCCTCATAATAGTGTATAATTGAGAATAGCTTTCGTCTGTCTATCGCAAAGAAGTTTCTCGTTTCATCGCTGCGAAAAATTTGTTCTTCCACTTTTTTACTACTGCTATAGCAAGTTACTGCTTGTTATGGACATTTATTCTGTCCAAATTTATTTATTGAAGTATATAGGAAGATCGCTTAAAGTCACAACTGCTACTGAATATTGAGCTTACATTTTCACTCATATCAAAGAAGTATTTTCGAGGTGTGCCTTCCAGGGACATAGTTGGATCTTGATGTCGTTTCTGGCCGTACTCACGCCTAGATCGTATTCCCCCTGGAAGTTGAACGGACAAATGCGGCTCAACGTTCAACAAATGTCATCTTAAATCTGTCG
>JAARMF010000544.1:0-28620 GCA_022844705.1 Toxascaris leonina | reverse complement strand
CCCCCCTCCCCCCCCCCCCCCCCCCCCCCCCCCGGCTGCCGCATGCGCCATAGATTCGACGCCACAGGTCCTAGCGATGAAGATCTTGAGGATCATAAGCAGTATTCGCCTTTCCTTCTATAACTTTCTCGCTTCAACTGCGTTGCAAAAACATTCCCGTCTTTCTTTGCCTACTTTAAAGTGTTCTCCGGTGGTATCGTGATTTAGAAACTATCCGTTCGTTAGCAACAGCTACGATTGTTTTGTTTTTTTTTTTTTTTGAACTCAACATATTTCCGTAATTTTTTTGATGCACTGTGAAATTCAACTGGCAAATTCTTGCGGCCGATCATACCGCCGCCCTGGAGTCACTCGCGGCGGAATTGCTTGGCGGCACCATCAGGAGTATTCGTCCACTCGATGGTGATACGATCGTTGTTGAGATCCTCGATGGCAACGTTGAACGTGTCGCATGAGACCGTCATCTGTTGTTGCTAGAGGACAAAAAAAATCATTCATCCAGGAAAACCTAATGAGGGCTTATGAGACAAGAAATCTAAGTGCGAGAGAAATACAACATGAAGTCTTGAGGCATTTTCCAACGGGAGTGAGAATTATTTATTCAATAGCGCATATAGAGATGCATATTGCTTCGCCTATCTATATCGTTGAGACATTTGCAAATGCTCTTTGTCATTGCTGATTTGCGATGATATTGACGTGTTGTCGATGTCAATATTATTGACTTTATCTTCTACGTTTATTGTGTTCATTAGTCACAGTATTGATTGGTCGCTTTCGAAAGTTTTCCTTTCTAAATTTTTTATTTTCTTGTTGATTGCTTCAGAAGGATGTTTTTTTTCGACCGTTTTTCGAATTCCTTTAGCTCCTTCATGCAGAAATTGAATGAATTTTCTAACGGGAACCAATGAAGGTATAGAAGGTGAAGTTGACAGAAATCATTGGTTATTGATGAATGCAGTAACAGTACACAGACGTTGTTTTAGGAGATTCCAATGGCTTTAGTCCTCTCTTTTCTTTTTTTTTTCACCACACAATTTGGAAGAGTATGAGAGCTAGAGAAGTGACTATTTAAAGTAAAGCTGGATTTATGATCTTTGCAAGCTGCCTCTTAACTCTCAAAGAAAGTGGCCTGTGGAGCTGGGCCGCGAGCGAAAGAGAAAAAAGAACAGAGGTTTCAGTATCAGTAGGCCAATTATTTTTCCACCTTTCGATGGAATTCCAGAGATCGCTAGAGATTTCGATGGAACTTTTGTCATTGTTGTTGCTACTGAAAGACAGCGCTCGTCCGCATTTGAGGTCCCACTCTCAGTATCGTTCGGATCAGTGCCTTGCTTCACTGATCGTAGTTTCCGATCGTGGAGATGTCGGATAACATGCTTCGAGTTAGAAGAAATACCTCCTAATTTAATTCGAAAAGGCAGTGTGAAAGCTGCAAAGGTGAGTAGCACCTGTAACGTTCAAAACAACCTATTTGGCGCTTCAGTTCATCGATGTTTCATATCGACGTATCTATCTGAAACTACCATCTTATGTTCAGTCTCTTTTTGGCCATTTTTTTTCGCGAATTTGCGCAATAATTGAGGATGCCATCAAGGCCCATACTTTTGGCATCTAGTCGCTCAGCACTATTGCGGTTTCTTCCTCTCTGCTGCTCGCTCATTATTTGCCTGCCAAGGATACTGGAACATAAAGCCAATCGAAAGGAGCAGTAAACCATGCGACCATGGTGATCAAAAAGTCGATGCTAGTTAAACACAAGCTGAAAGAGTTTCTCGCGGTCGAAATGGTTAGGGTGACTGTTGGGCGCAAAAACACTAGGCGTTGAAACAACGTGAGTAAAGAAATTGTTCACCACTCTGTTGACCCGAAAAACAATGGAAATGTAAATTGAGTTTGAGGTTGAGACAACAATCGGAATCTCTGAGCTCATGATAAATTACGTTGCTGTGAATAAGACAACACTGAAATAAATGCGATATCAGAGTAAGCATTAGCAGTTCTGAAAGGGATTTGAGGTCTGACGACGTTATTCAAGCGATCTTAGGCGCAGACGATTTTCATAGGTCAGAACCGAAAAAAAACTGTGATGACCCGAAAAACGTCAGACCGTGCTGACCCGAAAAAGGTCAGACTATACTGACCCGAAAAAAAGCTATTCGTAAGGCTATTCTCTTGAAAAGTTTCCATATTTCCCATACGTTTATTTGTGATTTCAAAAAAGCCGACTAACTGAATAGTCAAATTGAAAAATGGGGCGACGGTAAGCAATGAAAACAATTTTACTGTGTTCGATGGAGCTCTGTTGAATTGCCTGTAAAGTGTAACTTGCAACCTTAAAGGTCCACTTGTCGCCGACTCCAATGAGTCTTCCTATCCAAAGGTTCACAAACGCATACTCAAATCTCAGCTGGCATTAGGAATGAAAACTGCTGAGTTTCGTAACGAACATTCAAACTTCAAACGAATATGCGCCAACTAGCACATTTCGCTAATAATATCAATCCTTTAGGTGTTTCAACATTCGACAAGACGATCTCAATCAATAAACGATACCACTGGAAAAATTGCCTTCGATAGCCAAGGCCAATTTTTACTGCCAGTGCCGTTATTACTATTATTTCTAAAGTGATTAACAGCATTTGAAAAATGGTGGTGCTTTTTGTAGTGCTATTATGGAAAGCGCTTCTGTGAGCTATTCATGGAAGGCGAGATCCTCGTAATAATGCTGATTTTCATTCAGCAAAGGGATTCACTTGAATGACTGGACTAGATATATTGTGCAAAAAAACAAACTTTGGCTTCTAGCGACTTTAGGGATTCAAACCCACTAGTTAGGGAAATCTGAAGAAATTTGGTAGGTCACAAAACTACAGCGTTGTAAATAGATGGGGGTTTTAGGATCAGAGCTCAAGCTAACCTATCGACCCTGCAATGTACAATTAACTTCTAAGGCATTGATTCATAGGTGTTAGTTGAATGCTTTGAAAAAGAATAAAATAACTGAAGCGGTTGCACTGGAAGTTCGCATTTCCGTCATATTCGTTAGCATGGAGCAGTTATACAGTTCATCGTACCGTTCAGCGGTAATCTGCTTGGAGCGGTTATGCAGTTCATCGTATCGCATAGGGGTAATTTATGTAAACGGAGCTAACTATCCATTCACATGTGTTTCCGACGTTCCATTTTCAAAAGGCATTTTGTCTGCTTGTGTCTGCACGTCTGTCTGTTTGTCGCTTCGTCTAACATTCACTTACGAATCATCAATGCTAGTGTTATTAAATTTCAACGTGGGGAGGACACAATTTTAGCTCATTTGATGGAAATCACAGTGAGTCGCATTGTCTCTATATCTTCAGCACAATTTCCAATTCCGTAGTGATTCTTTTTAATTCTTCAGCGATAAGCTAAAAACGAGTGAATGCAGCACTTGCAACTTACAGCAATACCTAAATGCGGCAAAGAGAGAATAAGGATAATTTTGGATCGCTAAAGTATGTTTAGTGCAATGAAGCGCATCAACACGCAGCTTTCGATAGAAAAGAAAAAGAACAAGTGAGCTATGCCGATGGTCGTATGCTTTGCCAAAGAGCAGTTAGCCTGGTGGTCTTCATTTTCTCGAGGACAAATCGTTTCTACGACCTACGAATTTCTCGCACGTCACTATCTCCGTCTTTAATACACGGGAAGCGATCTTGTTCAGCTAATGGCCTCTAAATGCCACGTGTGCATTTCAAGTAACTCACTTCATCGCTTACATATTATGAGCCGCTTCATATGCATATATCAGCCAAGCCGTCATAAGGGGAACTATGAGAGTGAATAAGGTTTATTCAATTTGCATGTTTTTTTGGAGCTTCACAAATAATATAGGCATAAGTCCATATTATATATAGACGCATGCATATGTGTGTGCGTTCGGGGCCAGAGCATCACTGTTTATGAAATCGCGACCATATACAACCTCTATAGAGCGCCCAACACTTCACTACCCTTTGCAATGTTGAAAGCGTCCGTTCCACTGATTTGCTTGCTATGGCTTGGTAGCGGTCTAGCTGATGTCGATGCAAAATGAAGTTCCATTTGAACATTTCATTAGTTTCACGTATCGTAAGTCTTACTTACACGTGGGAGATAGGACAATGCGCCGCTCGATTTCTCTTCACTTAGACGGCCTAACCTTACACATTTCTTTACTCATGTCTTCGGAATGTTTTGTATATAGGTTACAGTTGTGTAAGGCATTTATGCTATAATCCAAATAGGGTATTGGGAAGTTGTTCCTGTCTTTGTCCATTATGCATAATCTTTTTAAATCAAAGCTTTTGTTAATGGTGATGTATGAGTGACGGGACATTGCCCACTATTATTTCCTCTTCGTTTCTGTTGTTTGTGAGGAAATTTTTTTTCCTGTATGAGATCATTTCATGAATTTAGGATCTTTCATATTGCTGCAAATCAGTGGAGCTTAGTTAAAGCGTTCATATGAAACCGAAAGAAATGCTTATAGTTCATAGCTGTCAGTTTGCTTGTGTGGCAATTGCAGCTTATATTAAGGGAGCTTTGGTGTCGCCGCGATAAGCAATTTGTGAATTTTCATATGGGCGAGTTGTAATTGCGCACATGATTGCTCAAGCACACCATTCGGCTTGGCGCATTTCCGGACGCCTTCTTCGCACAATTAGTAAATCTACCTTGGTGCGCCTCGCCTCCTAGAAATACGCACTGATTGCTTTCGATCGCCATTTTAGGTCGATGAATTTTCACATATTAATCTTATGCTAAATCTTTATCCACTTTTCGATTTTCATGTCATTAGCGCATCATTATTGTCCCAATTTGATAGCAACAATCTGTCATCGTCTTTCTACTTTAATATACGTTCATTCTTCGTTGTTGCTTGCTCATTTACCTTGTATATCACCTTTCATTCAACTATGCGTATCTGCGATTTCTTTCGCAATCTATAGCCTATCATCGGCATTCTCTACTTGAAAATTTATGCTCAATAGGGTGGTGCGTTTCTCGCTCTCAGTGGCTAATTCATCCGGGGGTGTGAGCATGTGTGAAGTCCCGCCTCTAAGCGGCAGTAGGTGAAGCCACGCCCTTAGGCGATATGTTCAGCTAAGAGCTACCGTTTTCACGCGTGCAGCACTTATTAGTGTATTTAGAAGGAGAGCCGTTAAAGCGACGATTCGCTGTGTCGAAGCATGTAAGCTGAGGAGGCCGTTGAATGTTTCATTAGCTTCATAGCGCTCTTGTTTACGGTGCTTTAAAGTCTTCGTTGCACAACCGTTTGATGTTTTAGATGATACTTTATGTGTCTTTCTTGACCTGTAATTATCACTCCCGATTGACTTACAAGTTGTAGTGTGAACATCAGCGTAGCATGTCACAAGTTTTGAGTTTCCATACAGCCTTAGTTTACACCGCATTTCCCATGCTGTTGAGAGTGGTTTACTTGCTCTATGCCATAACTTCGAGTAGTGCATTTATGTTTTTTTGAAACCTCACTTGTCTTTTTTCCCCTACTTATTTTTGGTATAGGAAGCAACATAGGAGAAAGAAATGATGCAACATAAGTTAAAAGCGCTCATTAAGTCGTTGCCTAACTCCTCCTTAGAAGATAAGGGGCTAAATCAACGTTTTACTTTTCTATTCATCTAAGAAATTGTTCACTGTGTGAGGCGATAGAAGCTGACTTTATTAATAAAATGTGAATCGATCTGATGAAATGTCTCCAATTTTTTTTCCAGTTTTTTCGATATGTTTGCTTCCGAAGTTTGCTACATTCGATATTTTGGAAGCGAAGCTGAAAAGTGTCGAGTTGAAATAAATCACCCGAAAAAAGAAATATGATTCGTTCCTATGTATTTTTTTTCTTAATTCTTATCGCGTGGTAGAAGTATCATTCCGGTCGCCGGAAAAAAAATCCCTTGTAAGCGTAAAGTGGGCGAATGCCTCTTGTTGGTTGAAACAATGTCGAATATTTTTAAGCTGCGTTGACGCTCAGGATCAGTGATATACTTATCGAATGCTGGCTTTATTTATTGTACTTTCGGATGTAAGCTGCTGTTGAAAAGAAGCAGCTGTCTAGTACGTCTCAAACGTGGCGTTTTGAGAAGCGATACGATAGTTGGGTACGTGGAGATGATTGACTACGGCGGCTTCCGTCCTGAATTCTTGAAAGCTTTGCGGTTGCAACTTGAAGTGTCTTATGGTTTCTCATTCAGAAATGCCCCGTATTGTGCAGTTGTTTTATAAAGCCTTCAGAATGATCGCATTTCCCTCTCATGAAGTGCATAGTCGAAAAGAAATTTGGCGAAGTAGTAATTAATTATCAGTAGCGGAAAGATTTATAGCAGAGAAATAAATCAGTTGGGGAGGTTCAGTTCGAATGTAGGAGTTTTGAGTTGTGATTGCATATGACAACAATTTTCGCGTTTCGGTTCATAGGTTTTGAAGCTTTCGGCGGTTCCTGAGCCTCCACGTTTTCTTCGAGTTTGTGCTGCTTTTATAAGTGGGCATTTGATTTTTAAGAAAGTATTCAGCGTTTCAGACGAGTTGTTTGCTATAAAGATTAAGCTTTGCGTTCGTTGTTTCCGATAACAGAAATAAACGAAACTTTCAGGAAGTTTAGGTGAATGTGGAAACCGTTCACTATTTATGCACTAACCAGAGAACCTCGATGAAATCGCAATGAGTTGGTGACATGACAACACCTCTGATTCAAAACCTCCCGAAATATCATACGTTTATCCATTTATGAGTGCACCTTATCCCTAATTAGGGCAAATTTTTCGACACGATTTAGCGGCTCCGTTTGCGGCATAATCCCTGTTCAAAAAGGTCATCAGTCAGCGCTATGATCACATTGGCGACTGACAACGGTTAGCGGAAGGGTAGTTCGCAACAACTTGTATCAGTCAATTGAATGGATTTGTTAGTGCGGAGCCCTTAGAACGTTTGTCTTTTTAGGAGCTGAATGAAAAAAAAAATCACGGCTGCAAGTAGCTTGATGCCAGCCGTATACAACAAACAACCAGTTCGGATCAGTGTAGAGATGCAAATTTAATTCCGTGATGAAAAGTGTCGAAATAATATTGTGAGCAAATGAAATCTCCAACAGGACTTCCGAGGCGCTTTTTCAACCAGCAAAGCGACAAAATTTTCCTGAGCATTTACGTAGGTCTTAAAGATTATCTCCTTCATGGCTTGAGCGTCTGCATTTCTTTCTCGTTGCAAAAACACTTGCAATGAAACGGAGGTGAATAGAAGAAGCGATCATTTTCTGGTGTAATTCATCGACTTGTCGATAATAAGAGTTACCAAAAAAGTATTGCCGCAAGTTTCAAAATGTTTGCTGTTGCGGAATCACTTTAGGAAAGATTTGCGTCTCATGCCTTCCGCAGAGTCCGTCATAAATAGGAAAAGCGAGGAAATTTTAGTAGGAAACGAGTAAGTTCGGAATTTTCGCTTGATCGCAGAAATGATCGTTGCAAGACGGGTGAAATTTGTAAATTTGAATGAAATAAACTGAAAGCTCGTTTAATATACTGTTTGAGTGTGGCTGAGAAAATAAGCAATGTTTGAATCGTTGTGCGATCTCTTCGCTTTGCTGTTAATTAATAAGTTCTGTTCAAACCTTCTTCGTTTAATGCGGCATGCGCATTTACAAACCAGTGAAATGCGTCGCGTCATGATTCTTTGCAGTATGTAGCTAATTCGGCATCAAACTTATTTTTATGCACTTTTGCATATTTGCATTTACAAAGCGCATTATGGTCCAGCTATATTGGTGGGTGTGTATATTTACCTATCTATCTGCATCCATTGTTGTCCCTGTTAAAAAAAATTGAACTGTGAAATTTGCTCTACATAATCAGCATCATGCGATGACCTCTTCATTAGCTTTTAAATTCACCTCTAAATCTAAAAAGAAAAGAAACATTATAGGCAATTACGCATATTCATGAACTCACAAGTATTTTACAAGCGGTGCATGGCATACTACAAGTGTTTAGGTCATAGAATACACGGAAAACGAAACTTTGTTGGATTTAAACAATCCTAGAATCCAATTCGTTGAATCATAGGCGTCATGTGCACGATTGCAGGTGAGCATGTCGTGTCACCTCCCCTATCTCACTCATCCACACTAATCTGTCTGTTGTGTCTTCTCTGCAGTTAAGAATGCAGAAGGCAACGTTCAATTGTTCATGACTCAATGGCGATATTACTATTGTTGTTATTTCTCTTTGTAGATTTTTTACTGCCATAAACAATCAACGAGAATTCATGAAATGAAACTTAGAATCAAATGCTCAATTTACTACATGAGATCCGAAAATGATTGAAAGGCAAAGTTGCTCTTCTGACGGCAATGAAATGTCCACAGTTATGAGTGATATTTCACCGTCATCTAATCATTTGTTTTCTCTTCCCATCGTTTTCTTGTCCTCCTCACATTTCCATTGAGTTCATGAACGTCCCAACTGCAACTTATGCTGATCATCATCTCACTAGTTTCATTGATTTCGAATTTCTCGAGAACAGATATATTCAGCTTACTCATGCTTACTCCTATAGCTACCTTTTTAGCTGCACATTGAATGCATTGTTTAAATGAAGTTCCCTTTGTATGATATTTCATGTTACTATTATTTTCATTGTAGTATTGAATGCGTGACTTAACAGCCTACTCTTTTTTCTACGTTATCTATAAAGCGATGCTAGATTTTTGAAGATATTTTTGAATGAATTTTCGTTTATGAGACTTTCTATTATTTTTGAGTGTTGCAGTCGATGAGACCGGCATCGGTGCCGTTGAATCGGATCACACCGACGACGAACGCCTGCAACGAGACGCTCGATGCGCCGGTTCGCTTTAAACTTTTTCTTCTTATCGTTGCATTGAGCGTACGCCAATGCCAATGTTCCCTCAATAAGATTACTGTAACTAAAATATTTCTGCTACTCAAAAAACTTATAGCTTTCCTACGGAAGACAACAGTGCTGCTATAATTATGCGCTATTCAAAACAATTTAAGTGGAGCTGTCTTATTTGGTAATATTTTAGTTCCTAAATTCTTCATTTTCTTTTTGAAGAAATCTATGGGAATGTAAGTGATAAATGAATGCTTCTTGACAAACGAATCAGATGAATTTATTCCTCGTTATATTGGGCGAACTTTTCAGTGAATATTAACGCATAATTTAGTAACATTCATTGTTGATGAGTGGAGCGATGTTTCAAATTACGTCTCGATATTTTTGCAGTCCTTAGTTCGGCGAAATACGCCAAGTGATCGGAATAATTGAGAGGAAAAAGTGGTTGTTTCAATTCTCTTTTTCTTTCTCATCTACCGTTTTGTTCACTCTTTATTTATATCTTGCTAATAAATAACATGGATGCTAATTCTGTTCGCATATTCAGTGCTCAAGACTAGCTCTAACAATAGCAGACAGAGGGGAAAAAGGCCGAACTTGCTTTTTTTTCCATGTGGCAAATGTGCTTTCGGTTTCTGCTCTGATTTCACCTACACTGGTTTCGGTTTCTGACTTTCGTTCAGTTTGCTTTATCGGTAATGCCTCTTACCGCAGACACTTCAAGTCTTCTGCTTTATGTGGCTTTTAGTGCCATCTCCACATTCCCGTCTTTTGTCGCTGCCGAAAGTTAGGCTTCAGCTCTGCATATCATCATCCGCGCAAGCATAGAGTTGAAAATGCCATTCTTCAGCTTTGTTCCAGGTTGGATGGAAAAAATTCACTTCCTACCTCTAATTTTGCTCCTCCTCATTCCACGTCAACGTTTATCCCGCGGGGTGGCTACAAATATTTTTGTCACAACAATTTGGTGCTTGATTTTCCCAAAGCTTTTTTTCCTAGTTGCATCGGATTGTTCATTCCAGAGCTGCTCTCATAAACTTAGAGTTCGATCGAGTGGACTTCAAACCATCTTTTCTTCAGTCCTTAACTTGCTACAACAATCTTTTTTTTTTGACCGTAGTGATTTCTTCCTCCAAAACAGCGAGGTCATCAATACATCACAGCTCCGTGAGATTCTCACCATTGTTTTTTACAGTTTTATTTCAATTTAACGCTTTTTAAGCATTCTCAGGTGGGCTGCATTGAAGGGGATAATATCAGCCGTTCAGCTGTTTTGCCTGCCGGTGCACTAGCAAAGATTTCGGGAGAGGCAAGTTCAGTAAGACATCAAGTGTTCGCATCTTTTAGAAGTTCCACATATTCCTTTCGGTCGTCTTCATTCACAAGTGATCGACGAATAACGTTTTATTAACGTCCCTTCAATTTCTCAAGCGGCCACTATAAACGAAATGGGCGAGCAGTGGTGCTGAATCCCTCTCTCAGACCAGCTTATTAGCGCTGTCGCTGCGAATACTGATTGGCCGCTATTTTTTTTTTTTTTTTTGTTAAGGTTTTGATAAGGAGTTTGTGTATTAACGAGGGGTAGAAAATAGGTTGCCATTCCTCTTTGGTGCTTTCATGCATCAACATCATCTTGGAGATGCTCCAAATCAGCGACAAAACTTTTTGTTTTGAACCCCCAGAAGTTTTTCACTGAGTTTTTTGCCCTTTCCGTATACTATTTGAGGTCCCATCTTTTCCGGAAGCTCTACAACGAAATCGATAATTTCGTGCAGAGGAGCCACAAGTAGCTTCTTCTTGAACTAAGAGGTCAGGTGAAAAGATCTTTACAGACTTCCACGCTTACCAGCATTCGACGAGTAGCCCACATTTGTGCTCTGATTCCAAAAATCCGTCTTTTTCAGCTCGTGCCATCTGCAACTCTTTTGAATTTTTGCGCTCGTATACCGCTTGCAGTGCGCATGCCCTCTTCAAACATTCGAATTTCTTCATTGAGGTTTTCTCGCACGTGCTTTTCTAGAAGCTAATGTTTGTTATTGTTGACGTCCTCACTTTTCTCTTTCATATTAACGATTATATATTATTGGTATCATTCAGCTAATATCTAGTACCCTCCCCACCTCCCCAAAAGAAAAAAATTCCATCTTTTATATATGCGCGCATATGGATAATCTTTGCCATGCATTTACAAGCTAAAAATTTTTAGCTGCCATCTATCACGCTGATTTTCGGTAGACTCGAAATTTCCACTAAATTACCTCGTAAATGTACATTCTGCCTCCCCCCCTCCCCTTGGAGGTATTTCGTAAATTGCTTTTGCCTTTGGAAATCTTCATTACTTGTTGCGAGGATCTCATCAAAATAGTAGTTGATTAAAGCCGTCCATATACTTGTCTATCCGTTCTGAGCATTTCAGTAGATCAATTTCTATAATTTGTCTGTGAAAAGGTTTTTTGGAAAGATTATTTTCCTGAGCGGCTCACCGTTCCCTAAAATTGATATGATACTGTACTTCTGCCACTTTTCCAATTACTGTAACTATGATGTACTTGCAGCTCCGGATCTGGTGCACTACTGTAGCAGATATTTTGGACTCAAAAGTACGATACTGGTACTGTAGTTTTTCTATTTCGGGCTTTTCCTTGATACAGATTAAGGGAACAGCAGCGAATGAACAAAGCCATCAGAATATCAATGAGTAGGATGGAAAAAAACCGTCGGGATAGTGCAGTCACCTACTGAAAAGATTTTAAAAAATCACCAAAACAGGCTTCAGAATAAAATCTATATTTCGTTCATCGTAAAAGAAATGGATGCAACTGTCGATGGGCTGGGGTCGCTATGGTAGACTGTTTACGCTTATTTCGCGCCCTCTCGAAATTCCGGAAACCTTTTGCCATATTTCGTAATCAACTGGACAGCAACTACCCATTTTCACACACAGACGACTCGCACTTGAAAAAGGGCGGCCTTTCGAACGTAGAAAATGCTGGTAGGCAGGCAGCAGTATTTCGAAAATCGAAATCAACAACAGCTGGAACATCAGTGTTTTTTGAAGCTTAATGGGCCGTACCGGCGTGAGGTATAGCAACTCTAGAATGCACTGCAAAACAGAAAGTGAGATTGGGTACAGGAGGATCGGAAAAGACATAGGACATATTTCTTACGCAACGATAAATACACCAACCACCAAGAAAATGTGCACGCGAATCGCACTCCTTTGAAGAGATAGAAGGGGACAAAGTTTCCTCCCCTCTCCATCACTTGCTTTGTGTGCGTAAATCTATTTGCCTTTTGGTCGATTTGCAGAAATGATTTATGATCTCATTCAGCCGTTGGCTGTGTTATCCTGAACTTCCACACGACCCTTATTAGTGCATCACCCTCAGTACGTTATCCGGCTGCCTTCAGATCACCTACCAACACCAGCTGCAGTATATGAGCTATGCAGCTTAGCCTTTTCGTAAATCGCATATCGAGCTCAATTTTTCTACTTGGCTTTTCGGAGTCATCAGTTTCATCCTCATCGGATCCAACATGTCGTCATCAGGGCGGAATGACGCCCCGTCATCTTCGACGCCAGAACTGCTTATTCATCTCTTTACAATCTGTGCTTCTTGTTTCAGCATGCAGTACCTCGTACTCATTTTCAAACGTGCGCACAATGTTTGCGCCTTACTCAGTTATCATTATACTTCGGCGGCTTATCGGTGCCCACGCTGTTCAGGATCTCGAGATAGGTTTATTCAGTTCCCTGCGCATTACGATGTTTGTGTCACTTCTTCAAACACAGAAATACGTTTTGTACGATCCATCCCAACGTAATGGATCCTTGATGCACCTTTCGCTCCGAATTCTGCAGCGACAGGCGATCGAATCGTCGTTTCCACATTGGCTACAATCTTCTCTTTCATTAAGGAGAGCAAAATGTCTACTGGGAAACATTGAAGGACGTGTCGCGGATTCAGCACAGCTGAATACTTGTGAAAATCCTTAGTGAAGAACGTCCTTAGAGACGTGTTGGGTGCAGTCGACAGGTTCCGGCGAACCTTTATCCGCCCTTTTTCTGCGCTATCGTGGGGTTCTTCATAATGCCTCCTCCAGGAATTCGCAATGGTTCGAGGGTCACTGATTTCGAATAACCGCGTTATAGGGGCAACATGACGCTGAGAAGAAAAGAATATACTCACGAAATAAAGACTGGACATTTGTTTGCTTACTTTCAAAATTTCTTCTTCATATATCCGTAGCAGCAAGAGGTTTGACTGTCTAAAACGTCACCATTAAATAGTGCCATCAAAAAGCTCACATTAAAGAGGATGAAGTATAAAGCAATTTCTCATGAATCATCAATAAAAGATGAAGACATAAAAATTTAAAAGCGGAGAAACAGAACGGTCTCTTTTGATATAACCTCAGTAACAAGAAAAACCAGCCTGAAATGTCAGACAGTTACTCACTTTTATTGACCTCGTTAAGCATCTGCAATAGAAAATTCCCCCCCCCCCCCCCCTCCAGTTGTCAAATGAACAGCTCGTCGCCTACAGCAAACGCTGGTGTCGCTTCGGGACCGAACACACGAAGTTGAAACTATAAAAGCTAGCTAACAAGTTTGCGAGATTTCTAGGACGAAATGCATTTGAGTACAAATACAGTGGAAAAAAAGTGATGCAATTTACTTGCACATTTTCCAGAAAGCAGTACAATCCTTTCTTTCTAGTGCCTTTCGAAAATCAAGCTACATTGTTCTTATACTTTAATTGCCGGTTTTAATTTGCCACAATACCTAAACTAACTGGTGTTGGTGGAAGTATAGCGCAAAAAGCACAATATCGTTTGCTACAATTGCGTCACTATGCGCATGGCATCTGGTTAGATCCCATCATGCATCGTTGACAGCAGTATGGGCATGAATGAGTCATTATTTCTGTGGTTGACGCGCTAGTTGGATCAGAGCTGTGAACCACTAGCATACTTTTATGGATGAAAGGCAATGTGCTGTAATTATTGACTGTTTGGCTAGCGCTGTTTATTTGGCATCGACAAATACTGGGGATAATATTGAAGCATAGGTGCTTGTTTATTTCAGTCATTAATTCGTTTCGCCATTGCTAGCTTCTACGCTAATGTCTTCAATGTTTCTTTACAGAGTCAGTGAGCGTTCTCTTGCTGCTCCCCAAGCTTTTTTGGTGATCTCTTGCTCGGCTTTGATAAGACAGCGATATTACAATTTGTGTTGAACACTGCAGATTAGGTATACGTTTATCGTCGCTCCCTTCTGCGATTGTGAGGGGGATGAAGGGGGGGAAGGGGTTAAGGTGGCGGCAGAATTGCTGTGGTGCGGCAAGGACAAAGACGCTCTTCGGGATGCCTATGAGAGCATATGGCCGAATAATTTGCGCTTTTTCCAACAATTCATCAGAAACTATAATCCCAATAAAAATGCGTAATGAACCAGAATACACATATTGCGCCCAGGTGGTGTGCTTTGCGATCGCATGCCGCCGCCGTGGGATCATCACACGGCAGCCAATTTTTGCTCGGCTGGTTCTTTCGCCGCACAACGATGTAGAACGAGTGCATGCGAAAGGGCAACTCGCGCCTCCCACTGCCTTGCCTTGCTTGCTTTGTGAGGAATATTGCTTCCACAGTATTACGATGATGGTAAGGAAGCAGAATTCTAATATGATGAATAATGATCCCCTCGTTAGAGTGGAGTTGTCAGCTGCACTTAAGAAATACATCAGCGTCTACCACTTGCTCTCAGCAGCACCTCTACCAATTGCATCTTCAAGTAACTTATTGGCTTTAATTTTTCAAAGTCGCATCCAAAAATCGTTCTCAGTTCCCAATCCTCAATGTCGAATGACGGTCGGAGAATCGTGTTGTTTAGAAGAATGCAACCACTCTCCTGGCTGAAATGACATCTCAACAGTACAGCCAATTTCCTTACCGCAAAGATTTTGATAGCGAACTCATACAAATGGCCGCGCAAAGAACGACAGTGAGCGCAAGCTAAGAGAGTTTCTCGATTAGCTCAGTAAGGATGAAGTCAAGCTAGAAAATGCCTTGAGTATCTCAGATACCCAAACTTACATCATCCATGAAACAAAAACGAAATTTCAACTGTTTTCCATGGTTCGTAGCTTAGCGATGACTCATTAAAGTGTGAGAATTTATATTCTGCAAATTTGCATATTGCAATTCGTTTCCACCTATTGAGAAGGGTCCAATGATGTGTTTTATCACTTACTTGTCTGCCAAGTTAGTCATTTCGCGTTGCAACGGTTATACTGTTTTCACAGTTATGGCTCGTTCTCATGCACGATGCAGAACTATATTTTTATCGATTACGGCTCGTGTATGCCATGCTACTCTATTACGCGGAACTCTTTAAGGACAGGCTACTTCATGAAGATTTTTTTCACTTGAAGCGATTGATCCATCAATAAACGCTCAAAACTTAATTTTGTTTTATGCTCATTGTTATGCGTTGCTTACAAAACTGACATTGGCTGTTGCTGCAGTTCAAATTGCTTCAGGAAAACTGAGCATGAGATTCAAAAGTGGAGATGTTAAGAAAGCAATAAGAGTAATTGTTAGCTTCTTGCTTGAATCCTCTATTCGTTTATGTGCTCTCTGCTAAATCAGCACGTTGCTGTCCTCAACTTCTAAGGTTTTGCGCCGAACACCTGATCAAAATTCGCCTCAGAGACTGTCGATGAATTACGCAGAGTCTCCGTCATTGAAATCCACGTTGCTAATGAAACAGCGCAATTGCACACTTGTGATACCACCACTTACTTCCCTTCCGGTCTTCGTTTCACAATATTCTCATCTTGCGATGTATGCTTATTTTATTAATCAAGAAACTAGAAGAAATAAACGGATTTTGAAACTTCTCCGCCACCGAAATAAGAAGTTTGTGATGAATAATATAAAAATCCTATTGAAAATTTATGCTGGAGTGAACTTTGCTTCTGAAATTTCACAGATTTCTAAATTCCTGTACTTCCAGCATAAAACACTTCAGCACTAGCACAAAAGAAAACAAAAGCTGCAAAACATCGTCGAGAAGCTTTGTATTTGGGAGAGATATCGATGTAGGAATCTGATGGGCGCCAGCAAAAATCATGCTCATAGTTCTTCGATGAAAGTCCCTTCTTTAATGATTCCAGCGCTAGACGTTTAGGCCTTCATCATTTAGCAGTTAGTTCAGTATCGTTCTTTAGAATGATTGTCGCATTATTGTGCGTAGTAATATCCGAAATGATGAAATATGAGAATGTGATTAAATTACACCGTAGTAAGATTTTATTGAATCATCCATCACTAGTGACAAAAACAGCAGTGATATTCAATACGTGTCGTTTTTTTTTCAGCTGTAAGCAGTAATATGAAGTGAAGAAACGTTTCTCGAGTAATCATTTTATGTGGCACTCTTCAAGATGGTTTCGTTTTGTAGTTCATTTATTATGAACTATTGAAAGATTACGATGCATAGAACATATGAAATTCGTTGGAAAATATCGACTTTGTTATTCAGTGATAAAAAATGACCTGAGAAAGTTCGTTGTCAAAATTTTTGCAATCCTCGGCGCAAGCCTTTTAACCGATGCAGAAAATGCGTGATTATTTGCCATTTCGGATGGAATTCTGAGATACGAAAGAATTTTTCCAAAAGTCTCCCTATCCACTAAATCCTAAACATCAAACATTTTCTACAACCCTATCAGATCTTATGCCTTTTGTCGTAAGTGCAGATATGGGTAAAACCGCCTCAGTTGAAAGTTTCACCGTGATTTTCGTATTTAGCTGCTCGAACATAGCGAAAAATCTAATGCTTTCGAAATAGAGCGAAGCATCGGAAAGGTAGTGCGTCAACGCAATATTCAACGTTTCCACTGCTTAAGTTTTCGCACTGATCGCAAAGGGTTTTTAATTTCGACTTCCTGCTCTTATACATTTGTCCTCCACCCTTATCTTGAGCTATTTCTGTCTGAACAATCTCGATGCACAAAACTTTGGGAAAAGCCTTTCCCACGAATTTTTTCGTCTCATAGCAAATCGCTGGAGAACATTTAATTTCCGCATAAGCTAACATGCACTGGAATTCTGCGCTTTCAGAGCTTTGAGGGATTTGTGGCCTCATAGTCTGTAAAAGGCAACGAAATTTTACGCTGGCATCAACTTCTACATTCTTACTTGGCAAACTGCACACTATCGAATCCTTGTTCAAGGGCTAGCTCATTAGCGCATTTTTCGGGAGTAGAAGCTCGACAGGCGCATAGGCATCAAGCCGAATGTCTTGTATCTCGAAGCATTGCATTTACCTTCGTAGCAGTTAATGTATACGATACAGTCCCATTCATTTGGGATAGCTTGAACGACCCTAAGCAAATGACAACATCGCGATTCAGATGCTCGGATACCAAGAGAGAATTGTATATATATCAGCTCCCAGTTAGGGAGGAGAAGTCGATCGGCTTTGCCTCCCCCTTCCCTCCTCTTCTCCCTCACGCAAAGCGGAAATCTCGACAGGAAGGAAGGGATTTGTCACTATTCCCTCTTTCCACCAAGAGCTTCCGCCAAGAGAGAGTTTTTCAGAGATTCTATTACGTTCATCAAAAATCTGTGTCATCGCGACACCATCTTTAAAGTTTTTCAAATTCCTTCGACATTTAGCAATTCAGTGCTCTAGGCTTTGGCGAGTATTTCGCAGCCTAATTTGCTCATAAGTGTGATCTTTAATATTCCCATCAGCAATGGATTGTTCCTTGCCACATAATATACTTTTTGTACAAATCGAACGAATCTAAAGTAGAAGCAGCCTTCCCTGGCAAGCGTGGCCTTTCAAGATTTAGCAAAAATTTTCAGGGATTCATGTTCTTTTTACGCGCTGGATATGGATTACAAGTCGATTTTAAGAGTCGTTGGTCAATGCGATAGTTCATGTTTTCCAAATATTTTTCCAGAAATGCAAAGAATTTCGGGGAGAACGAAGCGGCGATGATCGTTGAAAGTTATTCTTTTTCTAAGAATGGTTGCAGTGATGGAGAAACAACAAATCTTTCGTTGGAGCACCTTCACATTACTTTTTATTCTCATTGAACAGGTTTAAAAGAAACGCATTTTACGCCATCTGTCTGTTTTTTTCGGGGAGGCGACAATATGCGTTTCATTGAGCCAAATTGGTTTGGTTACGTCGAAATTTTTATATCTTCTCAGTGAAAAGAGTATAATCGAAGAAGAAGGCATTGGCTCTACTAAGGAGGGGCATCGTGAAGTTGTAGCTGTATTCTCGAGCGAATAATGTAATCTTCTCAATATGAGAGATCAAGCTTGTGGAATATTTCAAAAGCGGAATCACTGGTCCAAGATAAGGGATTACGAGGGAAACAAGCGGAGTTACGGAAACGATCAAGAAAATGGCCCATAGCCGTTGACTGTACTCCATGCAGAAAAACTTGCCCTACAAATATCACAAATCTGCTCGAAAGGGCCCTCAGAGCTTTTGGGAGCTTTATGCTTGTATTTGATAACGGTCATCTATCTCAGGAGACCTTATATTTTTGATGGCTCTATTCCTTACATTACTGCATGCACGAGTTCATGTAGTGACGTATTGAGCGAGATTTTTATGTTTCAAACCCCCTCTCAGCTTCCATGACTGACACAGCAAACATAAGGAACAGATGATGGCTGTCGACGTGCAACATTTTTTTCATCATGCTACTCTTGTTTCAACTTGGGTACTCTCAGCATAGGTTGGAAAAGCTTGAGCTTGTTTTGCTTGTGGTATTTGAAAAACAATTCAGTCTTACTTAACTTGTGAAAAGTTAGCTGAAAATCGTTTTGAGGCTCCCACTCTACCTTTGGCTTCTTAGAGATCCTTCAAATGATTTGTTTGAATAAGTGAACGTCGTTATATTTTTCTATTTCTTCGAACCAAGAGTTGCTTGAAGCAATAGTTTAGTTATCTACTCCTTATCTACAACATGTAGCTAATTTTCCACTTTTAAAGTAAAAAAATTGCGAAAATATTTCACACATCAAGCGCTCGCTCTTAATCACGTTTCATTTAATGGCCGAGGGGAGGACTTGCTCTCAAAAATGGTTTGAATGCCGGAACAGATCCCTCTAGGGTTACTATATGCACGCATTTAAGAAGTGCCTCTAGGGTTTCCCGCTCTTCCATTTGCCTATCAATTTGCACGTATCTTCCTCAAAATTTTCCAGTTTTCTTATCTCGGTTCGACGTTTTTTGAGTAGAAACCTGGGGGAACGTCTTGAATATATTTGCCTAAAATCGGTTTTATTGAAAGGCAGATTTTATTTCTAAAGTTTCTTTGGCAGCTACCTCTTTGAAGTAGAAGTTCTTTACTCAAATAAATACAGTGAATTCTTCTAAATCTGGGCGCTGGATTGCTTGCCTAACTTACGTACAGTAAAGGCTATATTCGTAAGAGCTCATGTCTTGCTTCCAGATAACATGTAATCAAATTTCCCCCATCGTGGTTAAGTGACGCTTATTGCATTCAATCTTTGCGCCCAAATTTGAGAAAAACTCGCTGGTAAGCTCCAAGTCAATCCATGAACGATTTTCAGTTTGTTTTACGACTAGAATTATTGCATAACTAAGAAGAGCAGCGCTAACACATGAAACTTCAAATAAGAGACCCTGCTTATCATGTATTGCTCTCCTTGCTTTTCATATTCTGTTCATATTGCACGGCCCTATTGTTGTGATAACACAGTAGCATAGTATTATTTCTGCATATAAATTTCTTGCTTCTTTGACGAAATATAAGTCGATTTTTAACGAGCAACCAATATGGATGGATAGCTTCACCTCTATGCTGTTGTTTCGAGAGTAAAACCCGTAGAGTACTCAAAGCTAAAGAATCGAAGATTGAATGCTGTGTGATGGTGGTTTAATATTTGAATAGAAGTATAAATATGAAGTTTTTCATCACCTGCATAAACATCGCAATAGCAGTATGCGACCAAATATTTTTTGTCCTTAACGGCAACTCATCTATAAGAAAATTATCATTTTTTTAATGCGTTTTCGAGCGTCATCAGTTATATTACATCTATTTGTTATCATGATTTTATTAAGAAAAACCCCCTTCGAACTTTCGACGAAAATCGTTGAATACTCTTATAGCGAGTGCAATTTTCTCTAGATTAGGCATGAATTCGACTTTCGAGCGAAATGTTAGCGACATCCGAATCGCGCTCATTCTAGCGCTAATTGCGTATTGTCTACATTTTGTGTGCCGAAAAGAGTGTTGGTAGCTGCGACTCGATGCGTTATGCGCTAATTTCTTCTTCATTAACAATCGGCTTTTCGTGTCGCCTATTAGAGTTTATATTCTTTCATACAATCAGCAATTTTTGGGAAAATTTAACCATTAAGGCGCTTATATTAATTCTTCGCTCATCGAGGCTTTCACTGTACTTCTTGGTCGCAATTTTATACGCTTAATTATGTCATATCGATCGGGTTGCTTTTTTTTCGCTAATATTTTCTCTCAACAATTTTTACTATTATTATGGCTTCCTAGGTGGAAAATCAAAGAGACGTGTCTTTTTTGATGACATTGTCTTGAAGTATTGTGGCTGCTTTATAGGAGTGATTCACATGAGTGACCGATGTGGTTATGGCTAATGTTCGGTAATTTTTTTTCTCCATCGCCCCATCCCATCCCTTCTTGCCATTTACCTCTCAGATGATTTCAAGTGGATAACCTTTGTAATTAGGATTGAGCGAGATGGAGAATAATGAGAATGCCGCTTGCAAATTGCTGACGACTGCTAACTGTCCGAAATCTTCAAGATTCGAGCTAAGCAGAAGAAGGTTGTAATTTAGATTAAGACTGCTGAGTACCTACGACGAGGTGACATAACCCACTGTTTCATAATGTCATAACAATGGCTTCTGACTTGCGCTGCTGTGGCTGCATCTGCGAAAGACTCCAATCCGTGCTGGAAAGACGCTTTTTTTTTAAAATTAGGTTCCTGTGCACGATGCAACACTTGCAGTTTTTGATGATCATCTAATACGGTGAGGTAATTCGTAGAATAATAAAGTAGCAGTGATAAATCGGTGCATAACTATTTGTCGCCTTAACTCCGACCACACCACAGTCCACTTGCCTTATCCTTCAAGAACGCCATAATTCCCCACTGGCATTGCTGTTCACTGCAGACTCTTCCGCAGGGATCAGAAATTTGTTGTGTGAGCGGAGAACGACGCCCCTTTTTGTTTCATCTTTGATCAAGTTTACTGCTAACTTTCATGACATCAGGTCACGTAGTGTGATTGATACTGGTCACCTAATCCATGATCACAGCTCGAGCAGAAAAGCTCATCTCTGTCTTAACAATGGCCGTCACAATGATTTGTTTATATTTTGCGTAGAAGCCCCGCTTTTCACATATTTTCCTCTCAGCAGCTCTAATTTGATGGATGTATTCAATCGTGGGTAATGGATCACTGTTCATATTTCTCAAAGCACATACCACGCCTTCTGCCTCACCTACCCCCTCCTCCCCTCTACTCCTTCCCCCTCCCTCCCTCAATTCCACTCTCCTCCCTATTACTAAAACTTTATGCTCTCCTTTAGATAATCGCAGACACAAACTGCGAAAATGGGAACAGCTTAAGAGTTAGCATATTGAATAAGGGAGGATGTGTTGTTGTTGTTGTTTTGACGATGAAGAAGGGAGGATGTGTTTCCCCATTCGACAGTTGCCTAAATGGATCTGCAACATACAAGCTAAGTGTTTTAAGCGCTATAATTTCATGCTTACAATTTTAGCTGCTAGAAGATGAATGACGCAACAATAGACGTTTGAGTGTGTTTTTCGCGAGTGAATTTGTCTCAAAATTTAGGATGATTTTCATTTCTTTAAGAAGGGCTTGATTTTCATTGAAACGAATTGAAGTTATGACTGCATTGCGTTGATGACGCGAATAAAGTAGTGCGTTTATTAATTCTAGTCTTTAAGTGCACGAGGAAAGTAAACAGTTCTCGCTCTCTCTTCAACGGACTTTTTTTGTCTTTTTTTTACATCATCATGCAGTTTTCGAATGTGATTCGATTCAGCAGACCTCATCTGGGAAAGCGTCTTTTTCACTCAACCCAGTTTCTTGTTCCCATATCATTTTTCTGTTCCCATATCATCATTTATGGCTCGCAACGAGTCACGAAAACGAGCTTAGGCGAGATTAAATCGCGCTACACCACCCGATTTTCCGTGCCTACTTCGTGACCTTTTGCATTACAATGTAAAGCGAGCGATGGCATCGATCTCCTGTACCTGTATGTATGTTGCAGCGTCTTTCTCATGGGAATTAAAAACAGCATCATGGGAATAAAAAAAATGAAATTCAATAGACATAGTTCCTCGATTTTCGAAATTTCCAACTCCAGCTTAATTGGATTGTTTTCTTTGTTTGTTCGGTTATATTTTGATTTGAAATTAATGCTTAGCGAACTTCGAGAGCGTGGCGCTATTAGACTCATACGAAGGCGAAGGCTTGCCGCAGTTGGATGCATTGCTGGAGGGGGTGTAAGTAGAAAACTATCACACGTGGATGATTCATCCATGAACGATTGGTCCAAAATGCTATCCATATCCGCCGCAGCCATCAGATTTTGTTATGGGTGGTTGCTGATGCCAGAAATCTAAAACATTGTGTTCCTAAGACAATTGAAGACGCTGATCATCGCTGAAGGAGTAATATCCATCCACACCTGAAATCAAGATTTATAGACTGAAGTCTTGAAGCCTGCTGATCTCAAGAGTCTAGTAGCGAAGATGAGGACGGATCGTCTATAGATTAGTGATTCTTCATTTTCCGGTGTATAGAATTACAAAAGCGTACCACGCTGATGTGATTTTCCGATGCTGCTCACAATATTATTTATCACTTACATGCAAAATCCAGCTTGCTTATCCTTCCTATTCGAAACTTTGAATTCATCTGGAAGGTATCTTGCATCTGATCTTCGCTTAACGGTCGCCTCTTGATAGCGTGCATCTTTTTACCATAGATGTTTCGATAATTCCGAATGCAAGAACTTCACGTCGCTTCAGTTATTACGGAGCGCTGAGTTGCCAGTCGGCTAGGGGTAGCGTTATTGTTGACCTGAAGAAATAGAACGTAGCAATTTTGTGATTTCAGGTGCCTTTCGAAGGCGTCTATCGGCAGTGGGGCTCGGTGGTTGTGGTGAGCGAATGTGGAGGCGGCGTAGAAGCAACAGCGGGAGAGAACGCATACTTGCTTGGTGCTTCGCGGGTCGAGAGACTCATTCTTATCGGGGAACACGTGGTGCTTCAATGGAGTGTTTTAGGCGCCGAGGCGCAGCTCCCTTCTATCCCAGATCCGTCTCCTCATTTCTTTTGCTTACGTTGCCGCCTAAGATTCTCCACTGGAAGCCACCTCATGGATCATGTTTCGGCAGTACATCCTGGCCTACAAGGTTTATTTCCCAGCGATGCGAGTTTTCTTTCGTTCACGACCATCGTGATGTGTGATTCGAGCGTTTCTTTCGCTGAACCTATACGGTAGGTTTACTTCTGTGTCTTGTGAATTGCTGCAATTTCTTTCCATCGCTTTTTCTAAATATTCTGCTGATAAGGAATAGGATAATATTTTCCGTCGAATAAAAAGAACTTGCAAATTGAAATTGTTAATCTGTCAAATTCGGGTCCTTCTTGTTAATTGAATAGGGAAAGAGAAGTTACTTTGAGCGAGAGGTGTCAATATTCACTTGTGTGGTTGGCCCTAATTTATAAATAACACTCTGTCCCACTCAGCCGAAAGCAGTGGGATGAAGGGGGGGGTTTAGGGAGGGGAGGAGGTGGGGGGGAGGGGGAGGGAAGAAGGGGGGAGGGGGGAGGCGCTTGACAGAAGAGAATAGACGGTTCCTAGCATTTTTTTTCTGACTACGTGTACTTTTCCGATTCTTATGCAATAGAAGTTTGCGCGACAACGGAAGCACTAAACTTTTGACGTTTGAAAAGAACAACACCGAACGCTTCTAACGCTCCCCATTTCTTCACCATTGCTTATTTGAAGCTTACTTCGTCTGTTTTGGAAAGCTGCAAAAATTCTTCTTGTGTGTTGGCTATTTTGTATGAGCGAGTATTTTGGTCTTTTCAATTTCAAGATTTCTAAAAGCTTGAGTTTGCAATTTTACGAATATTTAAGAGACAGCATAGTTGAGGCGTATTTTCATTCTCAATATTTTGGCAAAGTGATGCATTATATGACTTTTTAGGCCACAAATGCAAATCATCTTTGTCAACGCTTTTGATAGAAGAAGGTTTATACTGGAGAGAGTGACCAAGAAATATTCAGAAGTGAAGAAATATATAGGAAAAAACCCTTCTAAAGAAGTTGAAGTTTCATCCGAAATTGACAACGTAGGAGATAAATGAGGTTGATGGGTGTGAATTTTGCTATTTTTCGTTTCAGCGAAACTGCGCAGCTGGGATGCGCGGTATTTGGTGCCGGCGAAGTAACACCAAATTCGATTAATCCGGAACAGATGATACAGAGGAACATTGTTCCAGGCGATTTTAATTCGCGCAGTTTGCAGCACATTCCAGTGAACCTTACGAATGGAGCTTCCGCGTTAGCTATCATTGGCGCTGGTAAAGCTTTTGAGCTTCTTTCAAATGCCATCTTAGACAGTGCAGTTTTTTTAGGGGAAAAAGAAAGGAGCAGAGGGAGTTTTTCCTCCTTCAAATTCATTTCGCAATAGAGTGAATTTGGGGGAGGGAAGGCAGGAGAATTCGTTCTTTCCAAACGTCCTTCTTGAGGGAGGGGANGGGGGGGGGGGGGGGGGGGGGGGGGGGGGGGGGGAGGGGGTGGTCATCTTTGTTTTCTCTGCCCTACTTGCGAAGCTCGTTGCGTTCCGTTTTTCAATAAGAAGTAGCAGTAATGATAGAAACATCAGAAACAATAATAGCGGGCGTGCTTATCTGCTTAGCTTACTCCTTAGAAGCTTGTCACAGTTCGTTCTATGATAATAATAATAGTAATACTAATAATAATGGTAATAATAATAATAATAATAATAATAATAATAATAATAATAATAATAATAATAATAGTGAAATTAACAGTCTGCATTCCATTTTTTATTACGCCAATCGTCGATGTTTACATTCCGTAGGCTCGCCTGATCCCATGCACTATAACATCACTCGAAACATCACTCTTCGGATGCAGGCTAATCACTGTCCATACGGTTTTCACCTCTTTACGTCGCCTATTTTCACCGATTGTCAACGGACTGCAGTCTTTTCCTTATGCTTGAAAGGCGTCAAGACAAAGCTAGGCAAAAATGGGAATTTTTTGATAATGTGCACATAGATTTGCAAATCGTAGTTTGCTAGAAGATGGAACTGTGCTAGAATTTTAGGACGGTTAACTTATTCAGTATTTTTTTTACAGGAATCGATGTTTTATGAATGCATAAAGATGGGATAAAAAAGTATCTTAGATGTGAGTAAATGAAAATTGCAAGTTCCTATAACTTGACCTTAATTACTGCAGTAAACAACACTAAGAAATTTGGCCGCAAATTTCAAAAGAGGCACCAATGGTAGGAGAGCCTGGTTGCAACTTTGAGTGCTGAGTGATCGCTGGAAATACTACGAAGAGTAGTTATTAGTTACTCCTCTATTGTAGTAAAAATTATTGTAGTAAGGCAACAAAACTTGCACTGTTTTATGTCCACTATTTATTTATGCTTAAGGTGAATTGGACGCTGCCGCATCGTCGAGTCCCATTATTTCTGCCGTTGCGCTAACTGCACGTAACAGCTCAAAAACACTCAAGTGTCCTAAGTGTAATTGGCATTACAAATATCACGAGACACTCGAAATACATATGAAGGAGAAGCATGCGGAAAATGAGGTAAAGTTATGCATATTTTTGAGCCTCTCAAAAACACTTGAATGCTTGCACAACTCATCGATATCGGTTGAATAGCTTCGGTTATCGTCGATTTCTTTGCATAGTGATTCAACACCTCCATGAGGTCATAGTGTTTGAAGTTGGAGGAAATGGGCGTAACTTTCAGGTTCACAAGCAAAAAGCAGATTGTTTTGTAATATATGCTAGCTGTTTTGGAAATGGGACAACTTTGGTGTTGTCCATTCATTCATTCATTCGTTTAAATTGCTTTATTTAACCATAAAGAAACACACAATAGTATGTGGAGAAATTGACGATATTCAGAATGAAAGCATTAAAGTATCGCGAATGTGCTAGTGCTGATAAAAGGTTGAACCGAGATGATACACATATTAACAACATACTGGCCTGCCGTCTACTCCGCACAAGGACGACAAGTCAAACCGGGCTAATTTCACTTTGAAAGCAATGTGATTACTAGCTCCCACAATATCAGCTGGTAGACGATTCCATACCCGAATGGCTCGAAAAGAAAACGAGCTTAATATATCCATTTTGGTCGAAAATCTACGTTGTAGCTGAAAGCGATGAAATCGAGTGCGTGTGTTGAATGGGAGTTCCAGTTCCAGGAGTTGAAAGCTCGGCAACACTTCAAGCTAATTGTTCATCGAATTTATGAGATGTTTATGCTTTATATATATTGCGGAATCGAATTTAAGGTGAGATGCATTTATTGTGTGCAAGGTCGAGCACATCCTCGTCTAGCGCGAGGTGAGAGCTACTCGTGCGGCTATAAGCCCTATAGATGTGAATTGTGCAAATATAGCACCACAACGAAGGGCAATCTCAGCATTCACATGCAAAGTGACAAACATTTGCACGCCGTACAGGAAATGCCCGCTATTCTCTCAGGTTTGCGCACTTTTCTTTTATTCAATACCGACAATTGCAGGCAAAAGTGTACAGTGCAAAGATGTTGATTGTCCATTAAATGGCTAACTAGCAGACTTGCTATCACATTCATGCTTGCTATCCCGTCTTTTTTTCGATATTCTCATCTAGCGTTTAGGTTTAATGGCGCATTTTTACACATATTTTTTCTTATTCAAATATTCGCAAGATGATACCTCTGTTCGCTCGAATATATCCCCGAAGGTTTGCAACTTTAAACATCCGAATTCATGTGACAAAAAGGACTTTAAACATTTTTTTGAATGTACAAATTCATTAGGTGTTGATTTCAAAATTATTCTCGCCTCCATTACGGCAATCTCCGAAAAAAAAACGAAGAGTGATTTGTCCTCGGACGACTTTCTGAATTAAGATTTCGTCTTTCGCATCGAAGCTTTGCAGCATGTTTAATCCGACTTCACCTTTGCTACTTTTCATATTTTTCGACGAATGAGCATTATAATGTCCACTAATAAATCACACCAGCTATTTACTTAGCAATATATCTATGTGAGAAAATAATTGCGCATTTTATTCTGAGAAAATTCCACCAGTTAAAGTGTTTCATAGTGTTAGTATGATGGCTAGCGATTGTATTGTTGTGCTATTCGTTTTTAACGATCGTTGAACTGAAATGAAACGAACGCTCTTCAGGCAATTGTGGCACACGTTGCACCGAATTCGACTCTGAATGTGCACTTCAATGTTTGGTGTGCTCGAATTACTCGAGTGATAGTGTGCACGATATGCTCGAGCATATCGGTAGTTATTTTTCACTTTATTATTATACGTTTTAAAATTGATATTTCATCTGCTAATACTTAAAACGTCGTTGATAGTCGTTGATCGACTCCCTCATGACATAGTATAGTTATGAGGACATTGGTAGAAAAAGTTAATGCTCTATGATATACTGCTGAAAAATATTTCAGGCGATGGTGACCACCCACGAAATTCGACATAAATCGTAGAAGCTTTTTTTTCTTTTAAATTACTTTGAGGACCTGATGATTGAAATTATAAAACATGATTTGAAAACGACAGATTTTTTTTCAGTCACTGTGTTGTTTGTGGTTCTTCCTGCCAACTCTAACAAGGGGAGAGGGTTCGATTTTCCTCTTCGTATCAAACGTCGGTCGTCTCATCTTAACAGCCAACATCACTCCTTTCCATCTCATTTCCTCATATAGCTCCCAAATTCTCTCTTCGATTTTAGCGCTTTATATGAAATAATATTTACCACGAAGGTAACCTATATGAGTGATATTCTTGAATGATAATGAGGTGTTTTTTCTACTGCTTTAGATGCTTAAATATCTTCATCTGAGATTCAATTTAGAGTACGGAATTGTGAAGTGGGAGTTAAATAGGGGTCTGGCGGTTATTTTATCTATCGCAAATGGTGCACTGAGCCGTCTCTCTTCCTCTAAGTTCTACTCCCCCATCTTCCATGCCCTTCTTTTCTGCCTCTTCTCCCACTCCACCTTTTCTTGTTACGCTTATCCAGAGTTTTTTGATATCATCAAAAGGCGCCATAGGCGAGAAAGTTGTAGTGGAGAGGGGGATAGGAAAGCGCTGCGATGATCGCTTAGAGATTTGACAAAAATTTACCCGTGTATAGGTAGGTAGTTGTTCTGGCAAAGAGCGACTTTCTGGAATGCTGTACGGCTGTTGCAATGTCCTCTGATGGATTCCATCCAGGTCAATAAAAAAGTTTTCTTCGGCATCTGTTCGGTCTTTTATGAAGATGCCGACAGTCCTATCGATGCCACTTGTGAGATCATTAAATCAGCGTTCATTTGGTTGGCTTGGAAAGCACCCACTGAAGCGTACCTCCT
>JAARMF010000543.1:55871-79331 GCA_022844705.1 Toxascaris leonina | reverse complement strand
CCTCTATCTGCATCGCTCTTATCCGCTAAAACGCCTTTCGGGAAAGATTAATTTATCGCAGGTAAAAGGCGCTTGCAATGCAGGTGATATAGGTGTCACGGATGGCTGGAGTGGGCTGAGAAGTGTAAAGGTTAATTTTGTCGGCCTGGGAGGCTGAACAAGAAAAAAAATCCACTGTTTCATTGTGTGATCAAGTTGGTGGTTCTTAAGAAACACTTTCAAACTTTCCTTCCATCGATTGGCTCATTTTTGTGTAATTTCACATCCATTCAGAAATTTAGCTAATTCTGGAAGTTTGTGATTGTATGAGGTGAATGAACGATTCGGTTGGAATTGCCGTCAATGAAACCAATGAAGTACTTTTGATGTCCAACAATTGTTGTATGGTTTTTGTGAAACAATTTCTTCAAACGTATGTTTGGCACTGGACTGACATGATGGGGTAGAGAAGCAAAGGGACAGGGCCACCTGATCCCTCTCTCATTATTGCTTATCGATTGAGATTGTGGTATGTCCACCATCTCACATTCCTCCTCCCTCCTCTCCTCCGAAGTAAAGGACGCCCCTTCGGAGTTGGAGGAATGACGTCAGTCTCATATGCGCACTTTTGCAGTGCACTCAGCTGAACAATACCACAAATGTTTTGAACACGTGAAGTAATAATTGTCCACAAGATGATTTCCAACGATGAGTTTCAGTCGATCGCTGAAGCCTGTTGAGTGTGTCGATCACATGTATTCCACATGTTCCATCAACTCATCTTTGAATTCGATTGCAACCTTTCTGAATAAAACCAAATTCTGAATTTTGAAACTGAACACCCAAACAGAGTCTTCACCGAATGCACATGAAATTACGGTTCAGCACTTTAAGTGGCTTCTTGCTGCAATAGTAATCTCTGATGGTATTTAGTGATTGCATAAAGTTTAAAACTTAGTGCGATATTCTATAAGTAAAGAGGTAATTCCATATACTTGCTTGAGTGCATTAAATTTGCATCAGTACACCCACGTCGTTTCCTTCTAATTATTTCGTTTGATTTCGTCAATTGTTTTTGACCACAATAATTGCCGGATGTGATCCTAGGTGTTTAATATATTCCCATTCCTTGCGCTATTCGTCGTGCCTCATGCAACACTTCAACAATCTGACTATAGTATTTACACCTTAACTTCCTTTTAAATTCAACTGAGGGCAATAGTGTGGTTTTCGTGGTCGGCTTCATCACTTCAGCTATCAACGGCGTTAAATCCGGTATGACCGCGTGAATCTTCAAAGTCATTACAGCAACCTCGAATACGTTCAGATGCATTGTGGAGCATCTTGAAGCATGCCAACTGTTACCTGCCCTACGCCGAGTCTGGTCCGATCTAAGCATTGAAGATGTGGTAGGGCCTATTCCGACTTGAACTTTAGTGATTGCCTAGAATGTCTTTTGGAAATACTGGCCTTTTACTTGTTTCGTCACCAAGCAAAAATCCGTAGGAGAAGGGAGATTAATATGTGGAATGTGAATTTGCAAGGCACTGTGCACAGATGTGTCTTGTATACATGGTAGGTGAAAATAGTGTATATAGGTGGGTGGTAATTTATTGAAAAGGAATTATAAGAGAGGCCTAGAGCCGTAGTCGATTCTACACCGGTCTCTGTCGGAAATCTAAGTTCGCTACATGTTAACGTGCCTCCTAAAGATAATTTGCATGTTTCCTAAGTAACAGAGAAAACTGGTTGTGAGAAGTGAATTTCATGATCGCTGCAAATAGCATGCAGACGGATTTGTGTGTTTCTCTATTTGCTCGATTCCTGTTGTTTCTTTTTCTTCGCATTGATACAAGAAGTGGCACACGATCGACGACGTTTGATGGCCATAAACATTTTAAAGCTTCTATCAAACCTTTAATGCGACGCTTTAAGAGAGTGCCGAAAATTGCGTCGCATTTTCGTATGAAACAAATTTGCGTAGTGTGTTTGTTTGAGAGTGTAACACTGAATTAAATATACGATACGGAGAGAGGGAAGGAGAGACGGGTAGTGGACACATTTATCGATGAAGTATCAGTAACACGGGAGATAACGGAAGAAATTCATTCTTGTACTATGCAAGGTAGCACCCATAACTACCATCTCAGTTCATTCATTGAACAGAGACTATATGCTTGATGGAAGAGGGAAATTCGGATAGTGTCGTCCTTCATAGGTGATGAATGCAAACGCGGAGCCGTGTGCTAAACAAAAAGGGGCGAACAAGCGTGCAAGGCGGTGACACCTGCGAAAGGTTTGTATAACCGCATAACAGGTGTTAAGTACTAATGATTGAGTACAAAAATTTTTTCTACAATGTATCGTTGCGGTAAGCGAAAGGCTGCCGCATAGTCTTTTAGTGATCCATTCTACTTTACAACAGCATTGAAATTTTCATTGGTATGCAAGCTGCTTCTTAATTACAGCTTCATACGCTAAAGATATGCTAATTTGCAGCTGAGAAAGAGTGAGAGGGAGGTGGAGGGGAGTTCTAAGTCGTAAACTTATCTATTTATGACGTTGGATCATTAATTCTGAATCTAGATTGTTTAGGAAGTTCTGATCATTCCAGGAACCCGATGCTGAATTCTTTTTTATTGCACCGAAGATTTTGAGAGAGGTACAAGATGCTGGATAGTGTTCTCTTCAAAATATTCTAAGCAATAATTTTTCTACTTTTTTTCAATGTCCAAATAAATCACATTTATGCCTGGAAGGAGAACAACTACGGTATTGAATAACGTTGAAAAAGATCTGCTTTTCCATTCATCAGTGCTGGTATTAGAAACGGAGAACTCGAGTAGTTACGAGCAAGTTGCGTTGCCGTTCGCTTGCTTGTATCCAACTGTGACGATAGGTTATCTTTGATAAGAGACAAGCATTTGAAGGTAGATATTGTCCACTTAGCGGTTGTGCGTTCATGTCTATCCTTTCCTCAGTCATTTCCGCATGCTAATGTGCCTCCTCTCTGTGTATTTCTGCTTCATTCTTCTCTCTCCGCTATTTTTTCGCATTTAACATTCTTTATTACTATTGTCATAATTTTATTGCAGAGCATTTGTCAATTGGTTAGGTAAGCGGTGCGGACTTTTCTGTGAAACGAAACTAGATAAGTTTTATAGGCATAAAACTGTTCGCATCCATCGGTGACTGCTGGCGTCGTGACAAGATTTCACTTTTCTAATGGCGGTTTTTGCGACGATCGTTCTTTATGGACCCTTCAGATGTTAAACACTGTTTGTGCCCAAATTTTGAACTGACCAATGATTATCAGCTGCAAAGGTTATCAGTGTGATTTTCTCTAAATGGCACAAATGACGCACTTCCTCTTTGCCCATCGTTCATGTTTCTTTATCTTTTCCATTAATCAATTCATAGACCACGTCTTTCTGTTAATACTGATAAGCCTCAAAGGCGAGTCGTCGATGCGTGTCTACAAGAACACTTCTTTGTTTTGCTTTCAAGCGCAAAAACTTCAGATGGTCTACTTAGCAATATTTTCCAAGCATTTTATGCAAACGTTAACCGCCGTGCGTATTGAACCAACACGGCTCCCTTTCATTTGAGAATGGTTTAACGTTATTGTTTCTAATGTTTCTTTCGCTTAAAATTTATTGTTTTTTTTTAAATAACATGAGGCCACTCGGTCCGATTAATCAGTTCTTTAGAGCTTTTTACGTCATTTCGCTTACTGACTTTTGAACAATTGCCTTTATCGGAAAGAGCTCGAAAGTATGATACAGAAACTGTTTTTTAAGTGGATACATTCTCCAAGTAGCCTCTTCTCGGCTCTTATGAACGTTTCATAACTGAGACGGTGAATAGCAACGAAACAATGAGGTTAGCATAAGCTTAGCATCCGCCAGAGGATCAAACTATGGCCCCTCGATCGAATTCCGTGTAGAGAGAGCATCCTCTTGCGCAGTTCAACTGCACCAGTAATTAATGCCCAGCGATTTTTATGTTAACAAGTACGGTCACGGTCCCTTCTATGCGTGCTATAGCTATGCTACTACAACTTGCACCTCAATGGTGCGCTATTAGCTGCCTTAAAAGAGCTTGAAAGCAGGCAAACTAGCTGAGTTAAAGCAACCATCGATCGACGTCATCGCTCATTTATGATGCTTTATATCAGAGTATAAATCAATACTGACAGGTGATCAAATATGGAGGCACTTTGCTGTTTTTTGCAGTATGCAAGTGCATAAAAAGCGCATATTTTTTATGGTATAAGCGCAGGAAGTGGTAAATTGTTCATCGCTACGTTGAAGGTCGATTGTGCTATGCCGAAGACATAAATCGCAATACTGTACATATTCGCGTGTGCTACTCAGTACTATTATGATTGCTCTAGCTGGTGATTCCCTCTTCATTCCCACCCAAATTGCCACCTTCCTTTGTTCGTCTAGGCCAATGAACACGTATTTTTCTATCTTATTGGTCTCACTTCTTGCTTGTGTCACTCAGTCCACTGTCGCTATTTTGTTTGTTGCTGTACGCATTGTTCACTTATATTCAATGTAATTCAACTCGCATATATTCATTCAGTTGTTAACCTAATTGCTTCATTATTTCTCATCCCGTTGCATCTTTTATTCATCACTTTTACTAGCACTTGATTTGATCAGTTGGGTAATAAAGCACTCAGTTGGATGACGTTCCTATAGACCACTCGAGGTGAGATTGCTGCTTCGTGACATTGTCTTTTGAAAGGAAAAGTCGTAGCAAGCACTGTGGTAGTGTGTTGAAATCGAATCAAACTATTCCAATTTTATATTGAGTGTAAAATTTCACATGAAAATAAACTGTTTTTTGATGCATAATCAGTGCATTTCAATCGACGACATTTCCGGTTAAGTTTAAAGCGAGCTGGAATCAGACATTAATGAAGTTCTTCGAAGTGGTGTTTGCACACTCAACAGCTGAGCAAATTTCCGCTATGTTGTCTTCTATTATTCCCACATACAGTTCAACCTATTCCATTGACCCTTAGCTGTTATTTGCGTTCATACTGTGGGTTCTGCACTGTTTAAATTTCAGTGCTGTTATTCCGAGAGGAATTTGATTCTAGGACAAGTGATCAACGAAGCAGCCGACAGCCTTATTGATTTAAACGTTTCACTTCCGCCTTGCCCGATGTCGTTGTAACTTTGTAATTTTTTGTCTCTCCCAATGAAGCTGTTGCATTGGATCCGATGATGTGAAACGTTGAACGAATAAAAAGCGATGCATCACAGAAATAGTTTCACTTATTGATAATACTGACGATGAAATCGTTTGCAGAATTGTGCGATAGCTGAATTCTTCTTCCTTTGTTGAATCATCGAATATTTTTTGAATTCTTTGCCAATTATAGATTAATTTATTCTTTCCTTTCTTATAATTCACTCTAGCAGCTTACATACCTTACCTTGCAACTATTGCTATTGAAATAAGACTTATGGCAGTGCAAGATTGCTGTTCCTTTTTCCACAGAATCTCGAAGAAAATGGAACCGTTTAAATACAAATACGCTATTTGAGCGGCTTATCGTTCTGTAGCATGCCTAAATTCCTCTGTCATTCATATGCCTTCATATTTTCAGTAGGGAGGCACTTCAAGATTCCTGCCATAAGCATAGTGTCGCAGATATTCCGACAGATATATCAGTGTTGAAGAACTTTTCACGGTCGTACTATTATGGACACAAATATGTTGGAGAAAATATTATTGGACTGTGATGAACATAAAATTGCTGAAGAAAATAGGTAAATAACTAAAAGCTCGAAATATGTGATGTCGGAAATAAAAAATATTGGAAGAAAAACTTAACTTCTATATCGTCTTATAGGTGGTTGGTCATCAGTGCACATTCTTGCAGATCAAAATTACCTCTAAAATATAATGTAACTATATTATTCTCAGAAAGTCGCCTGAATTTATAAAGTTGCTCATCTTAGCTCTCTGTTTCCCTCTTCATTTCTCTACTTTCTTCTCTTTCTCTCTTCCCCTTTCCCTCTTTACTGAAGCGTCAGCTTACTGATAGATTTCCATTGTGATACGATTAAGAAAGTGTTCATCCTACTGGCTCCTCTACCACCCTTTTCTTGTTATCATTCAATATATGCATTCCATATATGTGCATGGCATGCTTGTTGTACATGAAATGTATTTGAATCGGTTATTTAAGATGGAGTGGGCTGAATCAAATAATTTGCGATGACTAAATCGAATCACAGTGTTATTTGAAATTTGCATTTCCGTTCATGTTCCTCTTCCTTTCTCTGTGCACAAAAATACTGCATGGATGGCAAGACCGCTAACAAATAATACAGATCACATGCTGTACGATGGCTGTGAACACAGTGAATGATGATGAGAGTGGAAGTGCGGCTGAGAAGCCAGCAAGGTGAAGACTTGATCTTTTTTTTCATCAGAGTAAGCAGACCCGTCATATGCAATTGAATAAACAAACAAGCGCGGCTATGACTGCATTTATCTTGCTGTTATGCCCACTGTTGAAAAGTTCTTGCAAAAAAAAAAGCTCCTTTTTGCACACTGCGTTGGTATGAAACTCAATCCAACCTGTTTTTGAAGTGGGTAAAACGTTTTAGAACCAATAATTTCTTTTAAAACTGTTGAAATGGCTTGGAGTTCAGTAAGGAAAACATTGTCCTACAGCGTAGACCATATCAAAATTTGAGTGGATCTTCGTTATTTCGGCCTTATTGAGTCCCAGATTGGAGTATCAAACATTTCGCAAACAGACAAATGCACGTGCATTTTCACCGACACCCCCTAACTGTAATTCGTCTTGCAAGTGCGGAATTACAAAACCAAAATTAAGAGCGATAGTTTGGGATTATTGATGGATACACCGCTGTAATAATGCTTATCGAATTTGCTCGGTGCTCGTAGAAATGGAAATTTTGAAATATCCTCGCATAATTGTTTGTAGCGATGAATTTTCTCAATTTTCAATAGGGAATGGAGAAATGCTTCGCTTAATGGCAATTTCGGATGATTAACCATTTTGTCTTGAGAGTCGTGTGGCACGAAGAGTTGCTACTTGACTTCAAAATAGGCCACAGTAAGATCACCTCATTGATCGAGCAATAGATGGCGCGAATCAAACCCCTTCCAACCAAATTATCAATTTCTTTTTATGCGTCATGCAATCTTCAATGAAGGGGACACCCTTCGCGAGATATAATCGGATTGGCTTCGGATGGAAGCGAGTCAAAAGTAGAGTTTCTCTTGGCAAATACAGACAATTGGCCACCGAGTGAAGTATAGTCGTTGGTCAATGAGCACAGTTCAAAGAGTCACTCCCCAGCAACACAATCGAAGAACCCTGAAATTTGACGATATCAATTTTTAGTGATATCCAGTTGATTGTCGGTGGTCGCTGGTTGGATGGGCTGAAGCAGTCACCGAACAATGTTTGGTATGGACTCAAATGAAATTTTATCAGCTGTTGAATCAGAGGCGTACAAATAACTATTCGAGACCTCTTGCAAGCATATCTTTAGACTTCCCTATCACTAAATTCGTCAGTGATGGATCGCCCATTTGCGAGAGTTTCAGAAAAACCTTCGAGAGTTTCAGAAAAATCGTCTTCTTTAAAAATGACTGATTTGAGAATCTGATGCATTTTCTATTTTGCTGAGCCCTTTTGGGACGAAAATCAAGAGTGCACTTGCGTGCGTGAAAGTTATGAGTGCAGCATAAGATATATTCCAACAGCTCATCCATAATTTGCCTTTAAAATGATCTTACGGTAATTGGCTCAAAGTGTACTTCCGGTCGGGATTCTCGCTTAAATGTTTTCCTCAGCCGAAAGTTTTTGAAAGCGAGCATCCGCAAAGCGATTCAAGCGCCCTTTTTCATCTCCAGTAATTGTGCTAAGTTTACTCGGCCTTCAACTGCCGCCAATGCTGGAAAATTGTGTTCACCTCACTACGTTTTCATCGCAAGAAGATATCCGTATAGAATCATTTAGGTGACTATACATAACCGGCCCCCCATGCGCCTTCTCAAGGGGAACTGGCATTTATTACTTCCTTACAGGCTCAACCAAAAATTTCCCCACTATTTTCTTATATCACATGACTTTGCGGTTAGATGCTTTTTCGGTACGAACGATCGTGCTGATGAGCGGTTCCGAAGACACTCGGAAGTGGTAGAGGATATCTGAGGAACAGAGAGAAGAGAGAAGGAGATAGAAAGAGGAAAGATGAGCTGACAAGCTCAATTCTCATATTAAAATCAAAATTTTATCTTGTCACACTTGGCATGCTTCCAAATTTTACGCTTATGCGATCAAGCACATTGTCGTTCAAATTGTGCGTTAAGTTAAGAGAGTCCTCTCAGCACCAGAAGCATCTCGAAGGTTCGTGTTGAATTCACCAAATGTTTGCAGCGACTGTGCAACACACAAAAAATGAGCGATGTGTTCGGATGTCTACACTATATTCGTTGTCCGTTTGGCATTCTTTCGTCGATGTCCATTTCGTTGGATTTCTTATCACTTTGATTGGTCATCGGCCATTGTGCTGCATCAATCAACACTTCCTTGCCATTTATCTCATTCTTCTTCTTAATGTTTACTACTTTTGAATGCGTTGTTCTAACCATTTGAATCGTTGCCAGGTGTTCATATGCAGCCATTGACGAGTCATTTTTCAGTGTTTGTTTGTGATGGCATGCAGCTTGACAGAACAGTTTCATACAGTCATGATAATCTCGCTGCAGAGCCTGATCGCCATATATTCTTTTGGGTTTTCATGTAGCAAACCCTCGAAGTTGACACATTAATCCAAAATTGTTTTACTTCTTTTACTTTGATTTATCAATCTTCCTTAGAGTTTCGAATGGATTTTTGGCTAACTCGATGTGAACGATGTTCATTCCTCTTTTTGATTACACTCATTACTTTCTTAATGATTTACTCACCGTTACTCACAGTAGTGCGCCAATTTTCTTACATAGAACAGACCTCACAGAGGGATGTGTTATAGTAATTATCTTTTATCGCTATGATAGCACCTCACGAATAGCGCAGAGTATAAACCTTTCTCTATGCATCCACAGCCCGATGGTCTTTCCTCTTTCTTTAGAAAAAAGTTTCGCCATACATTTTATATGCGAATACAAAACTTTACTCACGAAATTTCCCTCTAGTGTGGTGCATGCGGAGATTGTGAAATATTTCATAGAGAGTTTTCAACTAAGAAACAAATACATAAAAAGATATAATATATTAGTGATAACACGCACTCTAGCGCTCTTTGCCTTTGTGCACTTAGTAATGTCCAGGGTCTAGCAATATATTAAAATCCATTCTCTTGGTTTCGTTGCACGCAATGATGATCGATGATGAGCCTAAATTGCTAATTGTGGATCAGCACGTCAATAATTATCTCAACATGTATCCTTAACGAATCGGTGGACAAAGGATCCGATCGAGAGACCGAATGACCGACTCCATTGATGGCATTAAAGGTGTTCCGATGCAGTCTGTCGTCGAAAAAAAATTCAAACTACGGTAGAACGGTTTTGACGCGATTGGTAAAAGTCTGAAAAAGACGGAAAATTAGCACACCAAAGAGAATTTTCTTTCAATTTTTATCGACGTTGTTCGATTACCGAGCCAACAGAGTTCTTGTGGTCACGCTCCGTCGAAATTTCTAAAAAAATACTGCTGCTTACTATTCGGCGAATTGCCAAGGATCGGTGAAATCGGAACTTAGAGTTTTAAATCACTGATATTGATCTCATTTCAGATCTTACGTGATCACTTATTTGGGCGGGGAAACACTGAAAATTCCGCATTTTCGGTTGAAATTCTTGCCCATATTTATACAAACTTATCGTTCCATTCCAGGGTTCATTTTGTCCTCTGATTCATTGCTTTACTTCCGCCTCAATGTTTTACAAGAGGAGTGGAAGGGGGAGGGGGGGGGGGAAGATGGCAAGAGTGGCCTATTCACAATGCTTTTATTTAAATCACTTTTCTTATTCATGAGAGATTTAACCTAATTACTGACCAAACGGTGCAAATTCAGAAAGCAAGTTGTAAAAGTAGCGCAGAAGGTCGCCACCGGCATGGAAATAAAGGGAGGGGACTAGCATATTCCGAAAGACTACCCACAGGTGCGTATGAAATCTACGGTATCGGAGCGCTTATGGTGTGAACACCTGGCAAGCATCAATTACCACGAGTGGTCATTGCCCTCATTTCTGCTTTTGTAATGTATATTCGCTTTCAGATGCTCCATATTAGAGTCGTTCGCTAGATATTATGATGACGATAACATATTGACGAGCGTATGCGTTTATCTTTTATCGCAAATCAGTACTATTATTCATATCTCTGAAGTTGGTTTGCTCCCAAACGGCTTTGGGGCGTCGAACGTCGTGCCCTCAAAATTTGAAACGCTCAACGAAATTTACAGTTGTCGCAGGTGCGAAGATTGAGAGGTTATTTGTTGGACGTATATATTTTTGGTCGGCTTTCTACCTAAGAAGGCAAAAGTGTCGCTCTCTTCCCTCTCATTTTTCCGAGCAGAGGTCACCCTCCGACTTAGGCTACAAGGGTTTGCGGAAAGCACAAGAAGGAATTCAGCTGCACCTGAGCGTGTCTTTGACTGCTTCCTCTGTAGGGAAAAATAGGTCTCCAGTGGACTTGTAGAACTGTCCAGCACAAGATATTGCGTCTTTCCGTCTCAATTTATAAGCTATCAGTTGCTGCGTGAACTATACGCAAACAGTGTTTCCTGGGGCGCAAGCGTTAAGGAAAATATTAGCACATTTGACGAAGAAGTAAAGAGGCGTGATGCTCACTTTTTGTAGGCTGTGAAATCGTCGGGTTTTAATTGCTTAACCGTTGATCACTGCTGAATGAATAGAATGCTAACTGGTCACTTAATTAACTCCCAATACTTGAGTGAATGAATAAATACTCTTAAATACTAATTGCTGAACAACTGAAACACTGGTTACCCCTTCGTCCTACATTCCACTATTTCTATTTCACAGTTATATTTGGACAGATTTATTAGGAGGCATGTTATAAGCGCACAGAACCTGTTGCTCCAACTTGATGTCCATAAGATTTTCTGCTCATCCTCTGTGCTGTATTGAGCAAGATAAGGTCTCTGTTATTAGAATGCTGCCTCTGAGATGCAATGCGTGTTTTGGATTTTTCCAATACTTCCGCAAGGCTGCGAAATTAAGGCATTCGTTTTAAATGAGTTCATGCATCCTATTTAATCCAATTAGATAAGGAATCATGATTTCCCTCTTCTTTTGTTAAAATCCGGACAAATTGACTCGTCTTAAACCCACTGCATTGTCTTTTTTCTGCATCGATAATGACGCTTAAAGCAAGAAGAAAATAATGTTTATTACATTGATGAGAGCAAAGTTTTTTTTAGTCGGCAATATAGAATGGCTCCATGAGGAGAATAAACATGAAGAGTGAGGAGGAATAATGTCCTCATCCTATGATAATTTTCACTTCGACTCGTCCATTTCGGAAAGATTTGAGATCGCTGTGTCGAAAAGTTCACACTTTTTCACACCACTCAGAATTTCATGTTGTAGCTGTCAGGTCATGAAAGCGAGTTATTTAAATTAACTTTTACGAGGGACCGAGTCAACCAGTGCATGCAGAAGCATATGTCGTGCCAGCCCATCTAACATGCTTCCGAAATTGGTCGTTTAAGTTCATTTACCAATGCAGTCACTGATTGTATGGAATGCTTTGTTGTCATCTATTTTGATGATTTTGGAGATTGCAGGTTTTATTTCAGCAAAAAAATTTGGCGCATTAACTAGTTCTTCATAACAATTGGAAGGGGGGGCAGAAGCGGGAAGCGAGGGGGGGGGGAGGGAGGGAGAGGAAGTCGTTGAAGGAATAAGGAGGCGGAAGTGCATGTCCAGGCGGACGTCACTATCCAGTCATACATAATTGCTTTGCGGTTCTCAGCCACTCCATGGAGCGCTAATTATAGTGCTGTGTGGTCATTTATGACCACCTTGAATTGGCTTCCGTCATTTGACGGCCATTTTTATATCAACGCACCTCGTCAATGTATTTAACGCTAGTTTGTCTTTTACGCGAATTTAAATTTCACGCGGACAATGAGAAGTATAATCTGTTTTTCAACTCTGCACTAACTTTTTTAGTCAGCTTAAGCAGTTGACGAGACAATCGAAAAAGTCTCGTGAATACAAACCACCTAAAGGGAATTTTTTGCAGCGATTCTATAAGCTAAATTCCAATGCATTATTTCGCATCTTTTGCTTGTTACATATCCACTGCTGAACTCATATATCAACTGGATTAATTTCTTCAGCTCTTCATTAATGTACCAACTAAGTTTTCTTATAATATCCGTTTTGTAATCTATCAGTTTTTGCATATTTATCAAGTGTTTTCAGGGTCTTTATTTGTTAGTAACTCACGAAATCGGTCGGGCTTTTGAGTGGGATGCAAAAGCATATATCATGCCAGTTCTTTGGAACAGTACTCATTTCTCGTGTATGACCAACCGTTCTCATAAATTGCCAACAACAAAGCGTTATTATTTTAGCACAGAGGTCACATGTGAAACGCCTTTGTAACTTTTATCCTTCGCATAGTGATATATGACGAGCTCGTGTTTGCTTCTATGCAGATATCTATTCGTCCGCTAGTTTCAACTTTGAAATCAGCGAATGCAGTAGTTGAGCGCGATTTATACAGCTGACACGATAATGAGCCTCGTGCTGGTCCATCGGCTCCTGATCGACTTATAATAGGTACATAAAGGTAACAGATAATAGGTACATAAAGGTAACAGTCTTGCAACCGTTGGTACGCGGAGGCGAGTCTTTCATGGGCCATTTTTATTGGTCGTCGGGTCGGTCAGGATATGAAATGATCAGTGCGTATATTTTAACAGTATTTGGCAAGATGTTATACTAACTGGCGTTATAAGCGGTGATATCAAATCGGCACTGCTGGTGCATTTGTCCACTTACTGACTTTTGCTTTACCTTGATAGCCCCGCATGTAAATTCAGCAACCACGCCTATTGACCGTCGCCTGAATGCTGTGGCTATTCCTGTCCTCTGCCATAAGGTGCGTCTCGAAGAGCCTTCCCCAGCTAGTAAGCTCGATGTCTGCAGGCATTGTGGCAAAGAATGCGGAATAACATAGTAGCCATACGTACTATAAGCTATATTGCCATACGTATCATAAATTATGGCAAAGAGAGCGTGGTCTTCGTGGCGAAGTTTATTTTGGTGAATAAAACGAACGTAATCTCGATCGAGATATTTTGCCTTTCATGACTTTGGCAATTAATCTGTGAGGCAAAGCGAGAGCCGCTGGGCAGAATCTTCTGCATGGAGTTTGAACTCCCAGCTTTCCTTCTCCAACTTTTTCCTCTCATCGTTCCTTCTCCGCTCGTTGCTTTCTTCCGCTCCACTTAGCACTGACGATTGTCATAATACCACCAATGATAGTGTGCAATTGTCATTCCGCCTAAAATCCAGTCTGGAAATTTATGTTCGAAAAGTACAAAGCGGCATGAAGATTCGTTCACTGCAAACTGAATCGTGGATCAATTTTTTCGCGCAGAGCAATGAAGGCACTTAGCGAATGGGGAGGTTTGAATGGGTGGGATGTTGTGATGCACTCAATCCTTTTAATGAGTGATATAAAGAAAATTGCCAACTCACAAACAACAAGGTNACAAGGTCTTGCTATATTTTCGTTGAAATTGCTCACAGTTCGTGTCGCAGAGTTTCATTACATACTTGTCTTCTGTAGCGGCCATGCCCCCCTACCGTTATTATTGCAGGTGGTGCAGGTAATTTAGATTGAAATGCGCATTGAAATCGACACATTTGTGTTACATGTTGATTTCACCTGAAAATTTCATTATTGTTTATCTGCGGTGCTCAAACTATCGTTATTTCATCATTTCCTCTTCATCTTACTTTGTGAAATTTAGCGTGAGAGACGTCACCTATCTAGGAAAGCTTTTCCTCGTCATGTTTCTTCGCCATTTCCTCTGTTACAATTTTATTTCGTGCACGTATCGGCCTTTTCACGTATCAGAACGTCAGGCCTATGCTCCAGTTGTTCCGGGAATTGCAATGCTCCACATGTGAAGTTCCATGTTCATAATTTCCTTTACTATCGGATTTCACATAATATTTGCTCGTTTGCAACTATGAATATTTATTGCAATCGTTTTCAATCATTTGAAGCGAAACGTCGAAGTTGGTCTCAGTGTATGAGGTTGGCTCACAACATCGATATAAATTTGCGTATACAGTAATTAGTTATTCGTAAGAGAAGAACTATTGCACTATTCGGTGGCTAGAACCTCCTTGAATAACTTTTTGCATTGAGCGGTAAGAGGCGAGTCCTTTATTTGAAAGAAACTGCGCTAGCTATCCTTTCATCCCTCCATTTATTCGAAATTCAAGCAATGTAAGAGTCTGCTTGACTTTCTGCTATAGGAAATCATTTCTTCTCAAATTCTATTCCTTCTCGCCTTCAGCATTTGCGAAAGTGATCTTTGCACTTCAGTTTTATTGTATCTGTATTACATGGTGAATATGTTCCATTTGCTGAAACTGATTTTCATCAGAAGATTTTGCACCATTATATGAAATAGAGGAACCTCCTTCCCTCTAAAGAGTATATAGAAAGGAAAAGTTCATGGCCTGTAAAATAAGGATTGGTATCAATGATTGATGTACTAGTGTTTTAACTAATGATCTTTTGTGAGAATTTTATATCTGATACCACTGCTGAATTTGCTTAGCAATGCTCGCTTTTGGGATGGACCGAAAATGTCTCGCCTAAACGTCATTATTTAACAAACATATGTTGGAAACTAAGCCTTAGAATTACTTTATCGATAACGAAGCTTATCTTCAGCGCTTTAGACAGTGCGAAATGAAAGGTGCTGAGAAAGAAACATGACGCATTTGATGTGATTCCTGTGTTGGTCGACTTGTCATTAATATGCGCGAGAATTTTTAGGAGTTCTTTGCAGAAACCGGTTTTTTGAATTCACCGACCCTTCCGCCAAGTCCCTCGACGAATTGTAGTGAGGCGGTCTCTTGACTCACAACTTGTCGTGTATTCAGCTGAGTTCTTATTTCACCGCTAAAATCATTGACTGTTGTGGTAGGAGNTTTCACCGCTAAAATCATTGACTGTTGTGGTGCTGAATCCATCGCGTTGTGCTGAATCCATCAGATCGGATTCACTTAGATTGTTCGACAGTACGAGATACAACCGATCAATTGCTGTTGATGCAATCATTCGCAAATATAGAAATCTCGCAGGATAAGAGGAATTCCACCGATGCGGAAGTGATTTTCGTGTTCCTTTTGCTTCTGATAAGTATCTTTGAATTGTCAGCTTTCTTGAGGCATTAAATTCAAAGTTGGCAGATGTGGAATGGATGTTGCATACTGAAAGCTGTCTGTGAAAAAACGAACCTTTCAAATGCATTAAAATGAGTTGTATCTTTCAAAATGCTGCACTCAATCCCTTATGCGCTTACATCCGTTCTCGCGTTTTTATGTGTCACATTTTCGATCAACCGCTGAACAAGCATCTTTGTGCGTTGTATATTTCGTGTCTATTTGCTTATTTTAATACACTTGCCATATTCTTAGGCTGAAGTTTTGACGAAAAGTTTATTGTGGATTGCAGTTGTGTGCATAGCACTTAAAAATCCAACGATGGGTTTTCTGAAGAGAGTCGAAAGCGTATGCAATCGTTTATTGGGTGAAACATTCGATTGCAAAACACCGCATTCGGCGGTAGATGGTTTACTAGAATAGTGGCAGAGTGTCTTAGAAGGTTCCATGAAATGGAGCATCTGTATTCCCTAAACCAAATTCGTAATCTCTATACCAGAAGACTGCTAAGGGTATGTGGCATTAGTTCGCTCCATTGCGCTGATGTTAATCATTGAGATAAGTTTTTGCTTCTTCGCATGAGTTTATGAACGCAGCGGGGGAAATCGGCTGGCGTTCTCTCATAAGCTTCAATCGGCGGGCAGTGATGCAAATCGTCCTCTTCAATGAGGTATGAATGGCTAGTCAGTCCTATGGAATTTATATGTCGCCACATATTCTGGAAAGTAAAACGATGTTAGAAACGATTAACTACTTGAAGAGAGCTTTAAGAATTTTTTGAAGGCAGCAAAAGTTAGAGAACGTCGTTTGTAAGGGCTGATTCTTTCATTTCTTTTCAATTTCTCTTGGTGCGCTGAAACGTTGCCTGCTAATCTCTGAACGTACGCACTACCTTCTTCTGCCCTGAGTTCAGTTATTTGTAAGAATGTCACGTCGTTGTGTCGCAAACAGATTCCGACAATACTTTGAAATAAACTCGCGCTTCAACCTAGAACCCAAACTTCTTGCAACCCGAGACGTTATCAGTGCAATCACATCAGTGCAACTGCATCCTTATATTCGCGAATCAGTGATGATTGTCGCTGTCCAATCAGCCGACGGCCTCTTTCTGCGAATCGCTCTATTTAATTCATTCAATCTGAAAGAGTAGCTAGTGCATGTGAGCACCGGACAAGTTTTTTATTCGTAGTGGATTATCTCGGTTTTTATCAGAATGTTCTTTTCTTCAAAGCGAGGAAAAACTCGTCGTTGGACTGGATGAGATTTTTTTTTCCAGAAAAGAGGAGTGTTTTAATGAGATCGAATAAACATTGCCTGAGGCAATCCTCATTGTAACCCATTCACTCGCATTAAAGTTTCAAACGCCTCGAAATCGAATCCGTGGTTGTCTTTTCCTGGAAATTGAGCAATAATGAAAAGAATTCAGTTGCTATAATGAGGGTGTTGAAGTCGAGGGCTCCATCTCCGAATAAAGTTCGAGGGTTCCAATTTCTCTAAAGAGCAATCCTGCACTCAACAACGAACTCCTCTATTATTCATAGCTCTCTTTTCATCATTTCTCATGCTTCCCAATAAATCTACTCAGGTACTGTTGGCATGTGTGCTACGTTCGACTGAAGATGTCTGCGTGCAACGTTATTTTGTTACCTTCCGATTTTGGGTAGGTGGTGGGAGAGTTCCAGTGCACGTATCTCGCTGAGGGTGCGGCTCATATTCAGGGGAGAGACGGGGGGGTAGGGAAGGGGGGGTGTATTGGGCGCCAGGACTTTCTCTTCTCACACATCAATAATCTGAAGGTTTAAGTTCAACTGGCCTGACGCTTACACCTGATCCTTCCTTGTTTGGCGTTGCTCCCGGTTAGCGGTCGATTTTGCGCTACTTCGTGGCACTCGAATACCTGTTCCCGCTCGTTTCTCTCTACCGTTCATCCGTCGTAGTCTCAAACTTGGCTAATTAAACCTCTTGTGTTTTATTAGCGACGGTCATACAGCAACATACGCATAACATGTTACACGTACGCAACATTAGTAACATAGAAAGGGTAGAAAGAGCACAGCGACGATCATAAGGATCCCTTTGCAATGCTCAATACAGTTGACAACTCATTTGAAAAAAAGGAACTGATTCTATTGCTATCAACATATCGACCATACATTTTTTTTGTAAACTCGAATATTTGCGCTAGTTTATTCTGCTAAATGCATCCATGCTTTAGGGATGATATTCTGTCAAATGTCCAAATCTTTTCCTCTTGTGCTCAACTGCAAGAGAATCATTGACAGTCAACTAATTCGGAGTCAATAAATTTACGGAAGCAAACTCTTTTCGAAGCAATCAGATTGCACTCGAAATAGTTCGCAAACTCGGAAACGAAACCATGCGGCATCAGAACTACAAAATAATAATAGAAGCAATAAACAAAAACAAAGCAACTCATCAGCATCCTTGTTCTGTTTTCTTATAATTTCAAAGAAATTCACCAAAATTGAGAAAAACTTAACAGCGCCTCGTTCACCTTTTCAAGGCTGCACAATTTTTGTATCGACGAAATAATGAATGAAGGATTCCTTTAAATTTCGGCTTTCGCGATAATATTCGCGAAAGTTCCATCGGAAGTATTCATAGAGATTGGCTTCGTACGAATTACCTCTAACACCATCCTATTGAAATAACTTCCAACATAAAATGAGCTGCCTTATCACTAAAGCCTTATACTCGTCAACACAAAGTAATCGCTCAAATCTCATCACAATGAGAACAACTCAACAGGAAAAAGAAGGGACGAAATTGCGCGATGCGGATCATCCACAATTTTGCATACACAGTCTTTCCTATACGTAGCCGAACAATTGCAGCAAGAAATAATTAGCGAAGGTACGGTGCAAGATATAACGACAATAATGTGCTAATGCAAAAGCATGAAAAGGCAACATCTTATCTAAAGTGAAATGGTGGTCAACATGCTGCTCAAATGCCGGGAATACAGCGTCGTCCGTTGACGAATGCATGCCATCTTCAAATGTGGATTCGACTCAGCAAATGAAACCACTATTCGGTGCGAGTCTGCTATAACTTATATAACGTCTCATGAATGGCGTTTGATACCACCTCCTGTGAACATGGTATGCAGTCACCAACGCGCTACGCTGTATTTCCGGCATCTATCTTTGTGGAAAGCCGCTTTTCGTCGTGTTTTTGCACTTTGTTTTTGCGAGCTTTTGGCTTTCGACGCCGTTCAATGCAAATTCAGCATCCTTTTGCACTAAAAAAGCATCACTCGTATATATCTACAACTTTTCGAATTCACAAATAATCGCAACAAAGGAGCACTTCTGTTCAAGCAGATTCTATTTACTGCGCCTTTCTAAAAGTGAGTCTGTATTCGAGAAGTTCTTTTATTGATGGCGACTAATTCCACTATTTTTCGCAACAAAAACAAATGTGAAGGAGGAATTTCTTTTATTTATCGTTCTATTTGTTGAAACATCTTATAATTTCCACCTGTTCCGACCGTTTCGTTCAATCCGGTGATAAGTGGATTCAGCGAAGCGATGTAAGTGAAATAAGTGAAATGAGTGAAATAAGTGAAAAATTTGGATAGAAATTCATTGTATAAGAAAATAAACTCATCACCACAATCAGCTGATAGTGCCAAAAATTCAGCTGCAAAAGGTTTTCTTTCGTACTAAATTCNNNCTCCTTCGCAGTATCGTCCCTTCTCTCTTAAAAGTCCATTTTGTATTTCAGTTTCATAAACAAGCCTTGTCCATTTTTCATAACAGAACTCCAATTTGGAATGCATGGATCCAGCTGGTTACTTTTTGAGCATTAGATTTTGTTTGGAGAGCGAACGATCTGCGAGAACCTTGAAGAGCACTTTCAGTGTTTACCTAACCAATAGAATGGTCGGCATTTGTTAACCTCGAAAGGAATACACATTATTCTAGCCACGGGGGAGCTGTCGCAATTGCTTCATGGGATTCCAATTTGGTTACCGCATAAGAATTTGCGTATTGCGTAGTTGACAAACATTCGGTTCTATTCCTACCGATTTGACGTCAACTTAAATTCCGTTCAAATCGAATCATCAGTAGAAGGCCTTCTTGTCTGGCGATTCAATTGGTGACATTAGCAATTCGGCATTGTGTGATGAACGAATGCTTCACTTTCCTAAATTCAGCGTTGTAAGTGCCAGTTGCTTCGACTATTATGAAGAAGCTTATCCTTCGCGATGTTGTGTTATTGTGTTGATGCTGCTCATAGTGCATTAATCTCAGTAGTAGTTAAGCGAATATGGTTGTAGAGTACTTATTTTTTACTCGAGCGTCGAAACACGAGAGATTTATCGGTTACTAATTTTATGGCCTGAGAAGGATAGCAGTGGAAGAGAGAAGTTCCCAAAAGAAAACGATCTCGGATGTTAAGGATGGATGTCCAGCACCACGAACTTGATTGATGACCTTCTACATTATGCCACAGAATTGTCCAAAAGAGGTTGACCGAAGGAAATGACAGACAGCAAAAAAGTAGAAGACCAGAGACCTCTCTCTTCATATATGCATTTAGCCATCTATTCGATAAAGAATGCACTTCAGCACTCGTCAAGAAAGAAGAAAGAATGCAAATTCTTAGTGCTGGGAACAATTCTGTGAAATTCGGTGCTGTTGGCTCAGCATCGTATTAAACATCACACCGATTTTAACATTATGCTGAATATGAGAGGAATAAGTAATCGTCGAAGTTCAAGGTAGTCTACGAGAATGACACATAGAAAGGTAAGGTTGTGAAAGAGAGAAGAGTATATGGCATTAAAAAGTATCGAGAGAATTCACGCAATTTGCATAGGGGCGAATTATTTCAGGTGGCTNACGCATTATTTCAGGTGGCAATTCAAAGATTCTAAAGTGAAGTGAGTTTAAGCCATCACTGCTGCTATCATTTACGAAATGCGTTTGTTAGTGCGCTTGAGGAGTCAGATAAAAATGCACTTGAGAGCGTTACTGTTGCAAAAGTGTCTTTTCTTTTTTATGGGACAAGAGGGATGATTGCATCGCCGTACAAGCAATTGTCAGGTGATGATCGTCACTTGACGCATGTGTTTCTTTTCACATGAGCGCGAGCGCTGAGGAAAAAATGCTTGAAAAGACGTTCTTCCTGCATCCATGAAGTTTCCTTCTTAGCGTGACTGGAGAGAGTCACAAAGGGGATTGTTGCAAAAATGTGAATGTTTGCAATGACTGCAATTTCACAGTGGTTGCTTCATACTAATATAAATGGTCGGAAAGAACAGCAACAATAATATTTGCCTTATTTATCTATTCTTTTATCATTAAGAAACCACAAAATAAGCAAACGGCCAACGTAGAGAAATCAACAATTCAAAGGAAATACACAGAAACACACAAAAAACAATATAAGCCCCTTTGGCAAGTATTCGTCATAAAATTGCGTTACCTTTTGCAAGTTTGCATTTATCAAGTGATGCAAAAAGAAGCAGAAAGTGCGGCAGAGCAGAATTGCATTAATATAACTCTGCTAATCGAGAATCATTGCAGTTGTAGCGTTGCTTGCAGAACGAAGTTTTCGCGATTGAGACCACAGAGTTGTGTCTTCTGAGGAAAAGGGATCAAATTTTTGTTCTCTTGTTGTTGCTCCACATTTTACAAGTGCAAAAACATGTTAATCAGTGTCAGTTCGCCCATGTTTTATACGACTGTTGTTGCCATAAGCTTTTACTCTTCCTAGCTGAAACTATATACCCGCATCTACAGCATACCATAAACCACTTTTTTATCATTTCTTTGAAAAGTTATGAGGACTGTGATGCTCGGGATTATGGATGCGAAAACGCGGTAGACAGAGGATAAAAATTATAAAATCGAACGGAGGATATGGCATGTAGAGAGTAAAAAGTATAAATGAGATGTGTTTTAGCGTTAGATTAAATATGCATGAATGGAAAACATGTACATCATGGTGATGTTGTTGTTGCTGCTGCGAATGTCATGATGCACTTCTGTATCTGTCGCAGTGATCTTATTTACTTTCAATCTTTAATTGTTTCCACTGGTGCCAAGGTTACAGATAAAGTCGCAGATAATTTATCGTTTCTTTCATCGGAGTTGGTCGGTGGAAACTTTGCGAGTATCATGGATTTGGGGTGGTGACCTCAGGTGTCACGTGATGGACATTCCTCGGCCCTGGTAACTTCCACCACAAATTTTATCCCCCTCCGCAAACCTCATCTTCAGCTGCCACAAATATGAGCCGGAGTGTCATCTCCTTGTTCACTATCGACACGCTCAACTTATCTCAGCGACGCTTTTCATTGCTGGTGGAGGAAGGAGGGAACGGAGGAGGGGGAGAGGGGGGGGGAGAGGGGGGAGAAGTGGAGGGTGCGCGGAACCTCTGGCACAGAGGACTGATGCTGACGATTTAATGCCTTCGTATTGATTCAAGAAAGATGCAAAAAAATTCCTGCTTTCCCATAAAGACGAATCTGATCTCGGCTAACACTTTCAGAGCTCTGTCCCAACGGTCCGTTTCAAAACAACGAGAAGATTTTCTCCTTCAGAATAAAAGAAAGTTCGTAGAGGGTTCATAGCTGAGTTGTTCTGTCATTCACAGCTGAATTGCTATTCGCTCAGTTATTCACCTGTTACTCTCTCAGTTATTGTTATAGAAGGCCATCCTCTCACTTATTGTCAGTAAGTCGTATTATTAACGCTTCTATTGCTGAGAGAACTTATAAAATATTGATTTGTTCGGCAATGGGGAAAGAAAAATGAATTGTTATAAATGCAACTACTCTCACACAATTGCAGTTGATTGACTAACAAATCGACCTTTCTGATAGTTGGATATTTCCTGTGCAGCACAAACAGACATTGTTCGGAGGTCTTTGCGTCATTTATAAACAAAATTGAGGCGCAAATCGCTCAAGAAAATAATACAGGTGAAGGAACGATATTGTGCTGTGTTAATCCGTTGTTGCGTCGCCCTCAGATGTGCATCGTCTTCAATGGTGTGCTCATTCTATGCTTCATAATCTACTGCCAAGTAGTTGAAATTCCATTCACATGGGCAGGCATCGCCATTCGCATATTCACTTCAATTGTCCTCACGTTTTCTCTGCTGGCACACTTTTTTGACCAATATTGCAGTTTTTATGAGCTTTTGCATGTTCGAAGTTGTGAAACACATTCCGGAAATGCTCTTCCAGTGTATGGTCGTATGTCCATATTTCTGCGCTTATCTGTACATAATGCACAACATAAGTAGACCTGCAGGGTAGTTTTAGCCATTGAATCATTGAAGGGAGATTTGCGAAATTCGATGGCTGTGGGTTACACCACTGGATCGTGCGAACTCTGAATCGATATATCAGCGTTGAAAAAACCGTTGGGTATTTAGAAATGCTGTGAAATTTTCGTATTATAGCCATAGAGCAATGGTAAAAATTCTTCGACAGAAGGTCTGTTCCTGTGGCGGGATCAAATTACGATGCAATAGTTGACAACTGCAAAGTCTTATTGGTATATAAAGGAGATTGTGGCATCCATTGATATGCTTATGATAAAACTGATGATAGGTCACAGGTTTGCATATCTTTTGAGTTCATTCACTGCTAACGTATTAGCTTATCGGCTTGAACTCGACAGTCATGAGAAACTGTACTCATGAAGGGTGTGGAAACGAGAGGAAAACAACTAGGAAAAAGGTTGTGACGATACTGGATGAAAACCATGAAGTAAAGAACGGGTGGATGGGGGTTTGAGCGCTAGCAAATGTGCCTCATTCCAAGCAAGATTTACATATTCTGTTTAATGATGTAAGTTGGATTCACCCCTTTGCTCGACAATGGAAACAATTCCTGATGTTGTTTCGCATTTCTGGCTATCTCTTTTTCGCACTCGTATTTTGAAACTTGCACCACCGACGTGTTATTCGCTGAACATCGTGTTCATTCAGCAGCACGCGATAACCGGCTCACCACCTTCCATCTTGTGTTATATAAAAAAC